>MJUU01034502.1:36714-54375 GCA_002080025.1 Modiolus philippinarum
CTGTCGTTTCCGACAACATCTAGTTGATGATGTTGTTATACCAAATCTATTTAGAAGTATTTCAATTGAAATTTCATATGTAAGACGGCTTGATATCATAGTCAACGGAAATTATGTCCTTAGCTAGCTGTCAGTGACTGCGAGCATTTGTCCGGACAGTACCTGTGTGTATTGTCTTCATGTTTTATGTACTTCATTGTAAGGGTACTCGTCTTGATAAGTTGGACTTTTTTCTAGTTTGATTGTTACTGTGAGTCTTTTTGTGTATTTATTTTTAGCCCTTCACCACACATAGGGGGAGGGTTTGGATCCAAGAAAACGAGTTTAACCCCACCGCAATTTTTGCGTCTGTCCCAAGTCAGGAATATGTTGGTCATTGGCTTGTCCTTGACTTCTTATAAAATTTTAGTTTCTTGATATTTGGGTTATTGGATGTGGTTTGTTTCCATTAATTTATTCACTTTTTTACCTTTTTGGGCCATTTAGGGCTTACTATATGGTGTGAGTTTCTCACTGTGTTGAAGACCATATGGTGACCCCTAGATGGTTTGTTTTTGGTCGTTTTAACCTGGATATGGGATGTTGTCTCCTTGACATTTACCCCATTTCCTTTCTTTTTCATAAGAACATACCTCTTCTCCAACTAATCCCGTACCAGAGGCGACGTCTAATACTGATAATTCTTCCTTGTTATTGCCTGTGTATTCTGCTGCTAACTCTGCACATACCTTTGGACCACTATAACCAACATCGTTCACATCCTTATACACGCAAATAAAATGATGCTATAATTGTCCTTCAAGGCAAATTAGATTGATTTGATATATACATAGTCGATAAATTCCGTATTTGACGAGAGCGTAGTTAGTTACAACTTTTAAGTTCCTAAACTTGACCAATTTCAATCATTTTCATGCAGTCACAAATACCCGTTCATTGTTGATAGTCAGGTAGCAAAACAAATTAAAAGTTTTAATTTTTAGAACCGCTTACCGTTTGATCCATGCCTCTACTAGTGGTCCTCTGAGGAAATCACCAGTTTTGTTAATTGGTGCTTCAATGCTGGTCCAAAAGACAGATTAAATTGGAAAAACTTGCAATTTCTATTTTGTTTGAAACTCTGTTTAAAACTAACGAGTATCTCAATCGTGCAAAGCTCCTGCTTTGAGCCGGTTTCCAACTTCCTGTTCAGATTGCATTTATTATTTCATCTCTGTTTGACTTATATAAATATTTATGCTTTGGACTAGTGTGCCTTGATTTGATCAGCACTGAAGAGACATTGAAGTAAGTAGTCCACCTGTACTAGGTTTTATTTGTATGTTTATTATACTTTTGGGAAACGGGATAAAGAAAACGGGAGGTTTTTATACCCATATACCGGTTTAACCCTATCGCTCTTGGGTCAAACTTCAATCTTACATTGGTACCAAGTCCGGCTATCCCGAGTTCCTATCGTTGTCTACGTTTGTCTTTTGTCTTTTTATTGTTTTTCTTGTGCAGTTTCCTGGTAGACTGGGCATGTAATTTTCGGCCATTGTTAGTGTTTCCTGTTATCTTCCCCCCTTTAATTAGTTGTCTAAATGACCACCATAATATGTTAAATTAACAGAAATTTTGGACTTTAGATGTTTGAATTCGTTATGACTTACGCTTAAGTACAATCCTGCAGTTCTTAAAGTAAAAAAACTATTGCAGCAAAAAAGGGATCATCATGTAACATCTTTCATCGTTTTCGCGTTTTCTCCTTTCATTTTCCACAGGGCGAATCGAGAAGCGCAAAAACAAAACGCAAAAACATGAAATCGAGAAGACGAATGCGTGAAAGTGAACATACGAAAACGGGAAATGATTTTACTTCATGTTTTCATGTTTTTGTCTTCTGGATTTCGATTTTTTTTGCCCGTTGGGGAGTGAAAGGAGAACACGTGAAATGGCCGCATCCGACCATCCTATATATCTGAATTCTTAGCTGCTTAATACAGTCATAATTATGACGTCAAAAGAGCAAGTTGGACTTTGTAGAACTTAATTCAAGTTGATTTACCGTAATATCATAATTAATGTTATTTCTTGCTTAATATTATCCTTCTTGAAGGCTCGAATTTATTTGAAGTAAATATACAGCATATTTTATTCCTCTAATAGAAAACTTACATTGTCGTAACTTCCACAATACTTGTTATAACTTTGTACACGTTCTGATGGTCCCACATCATCGTCATACTTCCCAAGTAATTCACGCATCTTCTGATGAATATCCATACTGATAAAATTAACAATTCCTAATTATTGCAAAGATAGCGGTGATTCATTAAATTTTCTAAGTTAAATAAATCTCAGTCAATGTAAATAATCACCTTGCACATTGGTATAATACTAATCCACATAAAGATGCATTTAAAATCTGCTTAAAGATTAAAGCATCCGTATAATAATAATAACTAATCGACCTTGATTAATGACTAAATACCGAAGTTACTGTGAATTTTAATTCTGCATATGCGCATTTCGACAACTCATGTCTCTTCAATGCAGATAAAATCTAAACGTCTGGAAGACCAAAAAATCCAAAGATGTTTAAAACTGATAGAGAACAAATAACCAATATGATCTAAATGTAAAGCCAACATCAGCTAAGGACAGAGCTTTGCATGAGGGAGATACTCCTTAGTTTTCAGAAAAATTTACAAAACTTTAGATATTGTAAGGTTTCAAATAGAATCGGCTTTCGGGTCAATATCAATATCAAGATTAATATCAACAATAATGTTTCTTGTATCGAACAAAGCCATGGAAACACGTTTAATTCTTCTGTGTTGTTCCGGACTCTAGCTTTAGATTATTACTGATATTCCTGACGGAAGATTAGTTATACTATTAATTTTAGAAAAATGCCTTGCGTGCAAATTTCAAAAATAAAATGAAGCTAAATATTAACCTAAAGAAAAATAGAAAATGTAATAATAAGATGCCCTGAAGAGCCCGTATCGCTCATCTTGATAATGCCCTTTAAATAAATCGAGAGGCAGTACGATCTAATGTAATGTAATGTTATGAGATCCGCTCCTTCATAAATCCAGTCTATTGACACGGAAAACTTATCTTCGGAGGCAAATTGTCTGACTACCATAGACCCGAGAACATCTCGTTTTTATATGCTTCCGAAGATCCATAAGGAGGCCCATTGTCTCCGCCTGTTCTTGTCCGACTGAGAAAATATCTAGCCTTTTGCATGAAATCTTCATGCCCATAGTGGAAAATCTGCATTCGTACATTAAAGATACGAACCATGCACTATCTTTGTTTGAGGATTTCAGTTTTCAGGGTAACAATAGACTGATATTTACTATGGATATAACGGCTCTTTACACCAGCATTCCTAACAATGACGCACTTCTAGCGGTCAAGCATTTTCTCAATAGAAAACCCAGTCCGTATGCTTCCACAGACATTATTCTCAGACTCACAGAATTAGTCCTTACTCTCAATACGTTTCAATTTAATGATACTTTTTATTCTCAAATTGGTGGAGTTGCGATGGGAACGAAAATGGGCCCCAGCTTGGCTTGCATTTTTGTCGGTTTTTTGGAAGAAAAGATGTTCTCAGAGTTCACTGGTCCACTTCCGGATCTATACAGAAGATTTATTGATGATGTATTTGGTGCTACCTCCAAAAGTCGACAAGAAATGGATACATTCATCCATTTTGTGTCGACCTATCATCCAGCTATCAAGTACACTTTCGACATCAGTGAATCTAAACTCTCCTTTCTTGACATTCAATGTATGATTCATGAAAACGCACTATCGACATCAGTTTTTTTACAAACCAACCGATGCACACTCTTTATATTTGGATTATTCTTCCTGTCATCCTTCAAATTGCGAAAACGCTATCCCTAAATCTCAATTCATGCGGCTTAGACGGATGTGCAGTGATGACAAGGACTTCGAATCACAGTGTGCCCTAATGTCTGAATTCTTCATTAGGAGAGGATATCCAATGGAAGTGATTTCCAGGGCTGTCGACTCTGTTACTATAATTACTCGCAGAAAGGCAATGACAAAAAAGAAAAAAGAAACAGCAAAAGAATACCTTTAGTTCTAACTTACCATCCTTACAATGTCTCTATACAGAAATTATACAAGATGATCCACTGATGACTGAAATATTTCCATCTTTGCCAATTACAGCCAATCGCAAAGGAAAAGAGAAACCTAGTGTCCAGCAAAATCAGGACCGACCAGACCAGTAACAAAAAATGTCATATAGGGGAACACGACGTTGTGGTCGCACGATCTGTCGAACTTGTCCCTTTACTTTGGAAACGGAATTTATCAAGGGTCCTGATAGTTCTTACAAAATCAGTTCTGGTTATACTTGCATAACCAAGAATGTGATATATGCCATAGTATGTAGACGGTGTCACAAAATATATGTTGGTGAGACTTGCCGCAGACTAGGTGAGCGCTTTGCTGAGCATCTTCGATCCGTAACAGCTCACAAAGACACACCCGTCGGTAACCATTTCAGGTTTCGCCAACATTCCATGGAAGACAGCGTGACAGTCCTTACTCAGGTTGAAAGTTCACGACAACAGCGACAACAGTTAGAACAACATATTATATTCACTCTGGGTACCCAAAACCCCAAAGGTATAAATATAAAAACTAGTGTTAAATGTACTTTCCTTGGACTGGTATCTTCAATTTTATTTATTTTTACATTATATTTGTTATTTCAATACTTTTTCGATAGTTATCTTCTTTTGATTAATTTCTGTTTCGTGTTGAGGGCTAAATTTCCTCCCCCTACCCATTTGAGGGGGATTTCTTCAACTATTGGGCTCCACTGTCTAAACAATGAACGTCAAATTTATTTTACCTATAAACAATAACTCTAACTATATACATCAAATTTATTTTTGTGACGTGATATTTCATTTCTCAGCCATTTTTCTTTCTCTTCCACGGCCCCTTGAAGACATTAATGTCGATGATCTTGGCCAGTCCCTACCTCTGTCTGCTTGTTTTTTAATCTTCTATGTTTTGATATGTGTATATATTTTTTTGTTTTACCTTTTATCGCAGTTCGACAAGAATTTTAACTAGTTTGTTTATTAATGTTATGTTTCCACTGGCTTCGACTGATGTGAGTTTTGCTGCAACTGGTGTTGTGGTTTCAGAGAAAAAAATTCTGAATGTATCATTCAAATACCTTTGCTATCCATTCCCTGAGCTGCGGCCATCTTGGAGTCGGTACGAACACAAAAATCATATATCATGTACTCTGAGGGGCATGACCAATGTACTATTGTGACCAAGTTTGGTCTCACTTACTTCTGTTGTTTCTGAGAGAAGATCTTTTGAATACATTTCCTGTGAAGTCCTAGTTAAATATACCCTGTAAGAGGAGAAGATCTTTGAATGCTTTCCCGTTGGGTCAAATCTTAAACTATGTTTCCCTGACGCAGGCCATCTTAGATGTAACGCGGACTTGCAGGACACAATTTTCGAATAGAGCTAGAGAAGGACAGTTGTTACCAAGTTCTGTTCCAGTAGGCCAGTGGACCACTCGAGGACTATTGTTAACAACTTTGACTCCAATTCCAATTGGCCAAGTAATTTCAGAGAAGAAGGTCGTTGAAAGTGTTTCCAAAAAGGTTTCAATGTTAAGCTAAGTGGTACAGACTTGCTGGACACATGTTTCAAAAGGGAAAAGAAAAGGATTAGTCTTATGAGTTTGGTTTTAATTTGCTTTGTGTCTTCAGAAAAGAAAATGCTTTCAATTCTCCATTGGTTATATGTTGCTGGGGGGCCATATTGGATCTAATTCAAAGAGGACAAACTAAGGACAGTTGCGACCAATTACAAACTGGAGATAACAGTAAACACCTACAAAGGCCGAACATTACAATCAAATACCACAATCAACAGAGGAACTGCACTAGAAAAAACACATAACAGACTAAGGACAAACATGAATAACGATAGAAACTCGGGATAGCCAGACTTGGCACCGGCACTAGCAAAAGCTAGCAAAAGCTAGTGGTAGGGTTAAAGCGGTTTATGGGTAACCCACCCCCTTTCTCTTTCCCGTTTCCCTATAGTATTATAAACATATGAATAAAACCAAATACAGCTAGATTACTAACTCGAGGACCACTTTCTTGAAAAAGAAAAAAAAATAGGACAAAACGTAATTTAGGAAGATGGTCAAAGAATCCTCGCCGCTAACTGCCGGCTAGCTCCAGGTACCTAGTATGCTAGTAAAACTCTTGTATCAGGTATGTTTTCAATTGGCTATGTAGTACCAGAAGTATTTCTTTGAATGTGTTCTCCCATAGGGTCCAATGTTCAAAAGAGTTGGTGGCTGGCAGGCATCCTGGATAAGTTGTGAGCACGTCTGGCAGTTTGAATTATTAATATGTAGTCTTTGATATGCGAAACAAATTTTGCATTCAAACTTAACCTCTATCTCAAATGTAAGAAAATTTAACCAAAAAGGGACACTAATTCCTATATGGATATTCAGTTCTTCTTTGAATTTCCAGGCGAGTAGATCTTGATATGCTGAACATTTTTGCAATCTAAAGTTGAACTCGTTTGTTTGATACAGCAAATCTAAAAAAATTTGAACATTTTACAGAAAAGGGATATAACTCCAAAACAGGTAATCATATTTCCTTCAAAATCGCATGGTAGGTAGATCTTGTCATGCTGATGACTTTTACCTAATATCAGCAATGGTGTTCAGTCCTCGGACTAATCGAATTATAGATTAAATCATGATACCCTTGTGATGGTTCAGGTCAAGTTTGGTCAAAATTTGCCCTGTGGTTTGAGAGGAGAAGTTTACGCCGGAAAAACGACGGAAAGCGACGGACGCCTATAATGATGGCAACAGCAAACATGGCATTCTAGGTAGCGTATTCGACTTTTTATAGAGATAGAGTGTTTAAATATGCGTTCTTAACCTGTAGTGGAAGAATTAATTATTTTTTTTTATCAATGGGATACATTCTGTGGATGGCTTTTAATAATTTCTGATGAAAAATCGATTGAATTTTTGCTTGGAGATTTGGAGCAAAGTTATTTTACAAATAAATACCGCGAGGTTAGACAGTCACTGAACACGACTTTTACATTTTCTAAGAACAAATCTCTACCTCTCCTTTGCTTAGCCTCGAAAACCCATTCTTTAAATACATATTTATTTCCCAACTATGATCAATGCCATATTAATTATCAATAATTATTTTATGGAAAACTACAATTCTCATTAAAGTATTACCACATGCTACTTTAACGGATCGACAAACAATGTAATAAAATGTATTATAAAAATCAGAGGCAATCAGTCTAATGTTATGTTGCCACTGGTCTTCTGCCTTGGCACACGTATAAACATTATCAGCAATACTTTTTTCAAAGGGGCCACCTATATACTATTCTAACTGTGGTTTCCGAGACGACTTCTGAATACATAAGTCTCATAGGTTTTCCTTTGCAAACTAAGCTCTCGGCTGGTGGCAATCTTGGATGACAAAGGAGCATAGGATCGAAGTCTTGAAGGAGACCACCCAAGGACTATGTGACAAATAATTAATTTAAGTAGCTCAGTGGTTTCATTGAAGATCTTTGAATGCATTACACATAGAGTCCTATGTTAAATTATACTCCCCACTGGTGGTCATTTTAAATGAGGTACCAACATAAAAATCACAAGCTTTTAAGGGGAGCACCAAGGGACTATTGTGACTGATGTTGGATCTAATTGGCTGAGTTGTTTTAGATAATATCTTTGAATGCATATAACATAAATTCCCTTGTTAAATTATTCTGCGATGGTGTCCATCTTGATTGAGGTAGGAGCATAAAAATCACAACTTTGAAAACAAGCACCCGAAGACTATTGCAACTTATTTTGGTTTCAAATTGGCTCAGTGGTTTAAAGAGATCTTTGCATAGATTTCAAATGTTTCCTCTGTTAAATTATGTTCCATACTGGGGGACATCTTTGATGAGGTATGAAAAAAAAAATCAGAAATGAAATCACTCAAGGACTGCTGTGCCCTAGTTTGGTTCAAATTGGCTAAGCTCTTCTAGAGAAATTTTTGAATGCATTTTACAAAGGGTCCTATGTTAGACTATTTTCCCCGCTGGTGGCCTACTTGGATTAGGTACAAACATAAAAATCACAAACTTTTTTGACTGAATGTGGTTACGATTGGCTCAGTGGTTTCAGAAGAGACGTTCTTTAAAACAATTCTCATAGGCCCGTATGTTAAAGTATGTTCCTTGCTGGCCGCCATCTTGGATGAGGTTCAAAAAAATCATAAACTTTAAAAGGGGCCTCCCGAGGACTATTGTGGCTAAGTTTTGTTACAATTGGCCAAGTTATGTCAGAGGATTCCGAGGAGATCTTTAATTGCATTTCCCATAAGGTCCCTATGTTAAACTGTTTACCACTGGTGCAGACAAGAAGGGAACACTTTTTGAAGAGAGCCACCAAGGGATAATTGTGGTCAGGTTTAGTTCAAATTGGCCAAGTGGTTGCAGAGAAGATATTTTAATGCATGTTCCGTCGGATCCCTAGGTCAAACTATGTTTACAGCTGCAGTCCATCTTGGACGAGGTACGGACATGAACTTCATGAACTATGAAGGAGACCACCCAAAGATCAATTTTGACCAAATTTGCTTATTTTCTAATCGGTTCAGTGGTCTTAGAAAAAAAGATTTTTAAATGTATTTCCCGTAGGGTCTCTATGTTTAACTCTGTTCCCTGCTTGCAGCAATTTTAGTTAAAGTGCGAACAATCCTGACAAAACTTTTATAGGAGGTCACCCAGGGACTATTTTGACTAAGTTTGGTTCTAATTTGTCCATTGCTTACAGAGAAGAATATCTTTGAATGTATTTCCCAAAGACTTCCTATGCTAAACTATGTTTACAGCTAGCGGCCATCTTGGATGGAGTGCGGATGACCTGGACACAAGTTTTGTATGAGACCACCCAAGGACTATAGTGGCAAAGTTTGGTCCCAACACAACGAACAATGCGAACAAAAAAAAATCACAAAACATTTTAATTTTTAGGTGTCCCCCTAAGGGCTTCTGTGAACAAGTTTGGTCCAAATTAGCTCAATGGTTTCAGGGGAGAAGTTCTTTGAATCCATTTCCCATACGGTGCATATGTTAAACAATTTTCCAACTTTGTGGCAATCTCTGATAAGACACAAATTTAAAAGCAGACCACCAAAGTTTGTTTCCAATTTGCCCAGTTGTTCACAGTAGATCTTTGAATGCATTTCCAATTGGGCCATATGTTTAATTTTGTTCCCCGCTGATGGCCAACTTGGATGAGATACAAGCATAAAAATCACGGACTTTGAAGGAGACAACACAAGGACTATTGTTTGGTTCCAGTTGGCTGTGTGATTTAGAGAAGACGATCCTTGAATGCTTTTTCCATAGGGTCCCTACGTAAAACTATATTTACCGCTGATGATAATCTTGGATGAGGTGGGAACAAGCCGGAAACAATTTTGGACGGGAACAACCACAGGAATTTTGTCACCAAGTTTGGTTCCAACTGGCCAATGCTTTCAGAGAAGGAGATCTTTGCATGCAATTCCCATAGGGTCCCTATTCTAAACAAGAAACGAACTTAAAGATTACAAACTCTGATGGTTGCCTGCCATGGGCTATTGTCACGAAGTTTTGATGCTGATAATTTGATGGAATAATCTATAGAGAAACTGTATTTACAAATGTTTTTGAAAATGATTGGTAATAAGTAGTGAGGAGCCGCCATTGAAATTGAAGAAAGACAATATATTGAGGGAGCACTATGTTACTGTTGTTAAATGAGTACATTTGTGTCAATCAAATGTTCATAGAAATAAGAATGTCAGCTCATCTTTATGATTTAAGCAGGCATTTGCTTTTACATAATCGGGGATGTGGTGCAAAGGACTAAGCATCCACGATTCTGTAAAAGCAAATACCTGCTTAAACCATAAAGATGAGCTGACATTCTTATTTTTATGACGATTTGCTCGACACAATTGTACTCAAAGGACTAAGCGTGTATTGACTCGAGGAAAACATTTCAGCCAATCAAATTCTTGGTATTTTGGTACAAGTTTGAAATTGTTTTAATAGAAAATTTGTACTATAATGTTAAGTTTAGAAATTTCTGAAACAATGTTCATATGTCCATATCAACTTTTAATCAGGATATTGAGTTTTGGTCTGCAACATTCTACGCTTATGCTAACACTGCTTAGACAATTTCGGAAATGGCAATTTGAAGTGATTAATTTTATAAATTTGGTATTTGTTGCTTTTATATGTCTTACTATGGCGAAATATAGTATCAAATCCATTTGAATCTTAAGTTATGCTGTTGAAAGGCCGATTTAATCGTAATCTGAGGATTTTGTTTATATTGCTCAGAGCAGGTTCTTCAGACGTTCAAGAAAAGAAGGTTCAAATGATGTAGATTTTGGTAAAATTTGCAAGTGACAGCAGTTTGAGGACAAGACGCGCACAAGTGCCTGTATCGCTCACCTGGACAATAGCGTTAGTTACACAGGACATCTTTGAGGAATTTTCCCATGTTATATTATGTTTCCCGCTTAAGGTCAACGAAACATAAAAATCACAAACCATGAAATGGACTACGGAACCACTATTGTGACAAAGTTTGGTTATAACTGACTTGGTGATTTCACAGGAGAAGATCTTTGATTGTATTTTCAAGACCCTACTTAGAACTATGTTCCATGCTGGCTACCATCTTGGATGAGGTACTAATATGAAAATCACAAACTTTGAAGGGTACCACCCAAGGACCATATTGACCAAGTTGAGATTCATTGGCTTGATATTTTTTGAGCGCATTTCCCATAGGGTCTTTATGTTAAACTATATTCCCATCTGACAGTCATCTTGAATGAAGTTAGAACATAGAAATCACAAAATTTGAAGGAGACCACGGTCTATCTTGACCAAGTTTTGTTCAAATTGGCTTGATAGTTTCAGAGATCGTTAAATGCCTTTTCAATAAGGCCCCTATGTCGAGACATATTCCCCATTGGTAGCCATCTTGGGTGAAGTCATTAGCTTCTGAGGGGACCAATGATTTTTGTGACTAAGTTTGGTTCCAAATGGATTCGTAGTGTCAAAAGAGATCTTTGAATAGATTTCCCTCTCCGTTCCTATGTTAAACTATGTTCCCCGCTGCCAGCCATCTTGGATGAGGTAGTTTCAGAGGAGAATATATTTCCCTTTTAGTCCCTATGTTAAACTATAGTCCCACTAGCGGATATCATGAATAATGTACAAACATTAAAATCACAAACTTTAAGGGGGACCAGCAAACAACTATTCGACCAAGTTTGGTTCCATTTGGCTTAATGGTGTCAAGAGCAGAAAATCATTAGACGGACATCTTCGCTAGCCAATGATTACGATCCGCTCCTCTCCTCTTCACCCTTGGTGGATCGAGTCATATTTTTTGAAACATCAGTTTCAAATTATCTCCCTTTGAATTTGTAATAATTAAAGATTATTTATGGCATCTAATAAAACAACAATTCACAATACATTTAACTTCAAGGAAATAACCCTTCAAAAGTAAAGAAAGATTATAATATCGTGGGAATTTTGCAAAATAGAAGGATCACAAACATTATATTTTAAGTTGTATTGTTATGATATATATTTAAAATTTGAATGTAAGCAATTTGATTGGCTGCAGCGAAGAATAACTGCAACCAATCAAAAACGTGGATTTAAAGCTAAAGAAATCCAGCTTGATCTGACAAGGGTGAAGAGGAGAGAAGCGGATCGTAACCATTGGCTAGCGAAGATGAAGACGGACGACGGACGCCACGTGACGACAAAAGCTCACCCTCGCTATAGACAGGTGAGCTTAAAATGTGGAACATCTAACAAAATATCTGTACACACATGAATAGATGATTATTTATTTTTTTTACCAATAATATAACTTTGTTCTATATTTCGTTTGTTAAAACCTTATGAAAACAAACCTGTCTGGTTGTATTACTGTGTTCTCCACCACACCCCAGTTGAAAAGTATGTACTGATAGATCTAAATCTGACGTCAACATGAAAATAGCAACATCTCGTGTAGGAAGTAATATTTTCAAAACCTGCTTATAAAAGCAAATAACAATAATTAAGACATTAAATAGCAAATAACGACACCAGGATATACAAAATTTCACCAGTTGCCACGAAAAAGACAAAAAGGTGTTATATTGAAATAAAAATTAATGGCATTTAATTAATTTGTTTCAAACTTTACTTTTTCCATTTTCCCTCGTGCAACGCTCTGGCCTTTATATATTTTTGGCTTGTCATTTAGTGATTTTGGCCTGCTTTTCATTTATATCAAATTCGTCATTTTCCCCGTGAGCTTATAATCGATAATCGTCAAAATTATTGATTTCTATGTGCACGTGTAACATGTGTGAGTAGTGGAAATAACCATATTTACAGTAACTTTGGTATTTTGTTTTTATCACAACAGCCATTAATGTTATCCTCATTAACATATCTTTAATAGTAAGATGTTACCTGTTTAATTGTTACATCATCTTTGATAGTAACTATAAAATAAAAATGCATTTTTTTACCTGGAAATACTTTATATCAGTTAAAACAACATTATCTGATTCCAGCTGTCACCAATACATAGCTATTTAACAAATAACAGCGTGGCATTAGAATTCAGAGCTTCTTGAAATGGCATTGTATACATACAAAACCACAATATTTGCAACAGTATGTCAGACGTTTACAAACCACAAAAAAAAACAACAAAAAAAACAAACAAAAAAAAACAAACCACACACACACACACACAAGAACGCAACACAACACTGAAATTGCAGGTAATTGAAGTTTTAAGAAGGTCACGACACTTTAAATCTCTTTGGAGTAGATATAAATCATTTGGAAGACCAACACAGTGTTGGAAAAAGGACTTATCACCTATATCACCTAAAAATAAAGATAATATGAGCTAATTACAGAGCTTTGATCTTGATACTCCTGAATTTATTATATTTCAAATTTTTTACATTAAAACGTTTCCAATGATCAGAATATCGGACAAGTACTGGACTACTGGTCTTGTGAAATCTTAACGAACAATAAGACGTTTACATGATTTTGATCTGAAATTTGTATTTCAATTTCCAAAGCAAATTTTAAACAATGAAATGGTTTTTCAAAAATAGGTAAACTACGAAAAATTTCTAGATATTTTTAATAAAATACTTTCAAAGGTTGAGCTCAAACTCCCAAATTCTGTCAGCATCGCAGTGTATTATAATAACAGAATTTATCTTAATTAAGCTTCCACTTCGACTTTTTTTCCAAAATGGTCCATAATCTTCATTTTGTAGATATTAAACATGTTTTCCTTCAACCATTTTTTATTTGCAATTCACGAGAAATGCCCTTTTATAAATTCCCCCAGTACAACGATTATTTTGTCATATTAAGTTCACAATAAAACACTGACATTCTAATTACGATAATGGCATAATCTATTAAGGGATAGGGACTAAATGCACCGGAGACAAAATCTCCTCTAATGCATGTTAAAACAACATTTTTATTGTTGCTTTTCATCTTTAAGTCAAGGGTTTAATAACTTTTTGGTGGCATGTTTTACTCCAAAGCATTTCTTCATTTACTTACTAGACATTAATTCGAGCACACCTTTTACAGGTGAACTTTGGGACGTTGATAAACTTCGATTTCAGTTTGTTTTTAACGATTATGTCATCATTGCATTGTAAACGAAAAGATGACAGGAAACCAAAACACGACAGAAATTTCTTATATAGGACATTCGAAATGCGAGTTTGTTTGTGTTTAGAGACTGAAACGAATGTTCCGGAACCAGAGGTGAATAAATGCCGTGCCAAAATATCTCCTCAAGGTCAAAGGTTCTCTTAAAGCTATTAGAATTTTGTGTAAAGTTACCTCTTGTTGGTTCATCGACCAAACTTTGTTTACATATAACTGTTTTAAATATGCATATACTTCTAGTATTAATTCAAAGTAACATCATAAATGAATGAGTTGTCAATTATAAACAGTGCAGCGAACAACAAATCCTTCGAACAGACCGCACTTATGTCCTAGAAAACATCCAACTACCACAATATTTGCTTAAATTAATGGTAGTAGTGCATGCGTAATTATATCAATAATTCCATATAAATATTTAGTATATTAATAAGGCTGGGAATTTTACACAAAATTCAAATAGATTTAACATTATATAAGCTAAAATTTATAATTAAAGTACATTAAATTTATAGTGCACCATATGACACTTGTTAAGTATATCTTTATTGACAAATAAATAAATAATAATAAAAGTAAAATGATGAAATTCTCCAGGTTTTCTACAAATAAATGAAACAGAAGTGATACCAATACCTGTAAATTAACCAAATTGAATTTAAAAAAAATATATGGAAATCTTCGTTTTTATAAGATACATTGGTGAAGGACTGTGGTTCGTAGAATTCAAAGCTGTAACAGGTCCAAAATTGGAATGAATGTTTGTTTGATTTTAAAAATTCCCAAGTAATTACCATATCAACAATCAAAATTATAAATCCAGAATACATGACAATATAAGGATCACATACAGACAGACAACGTGAACGATGACAAAACAGACTATTAATATAAACACCACACAAATAAACTTATAAAGCACTAACATTGTGAATTGATTAAAGAAGTATTGATGCTGTGAATAATCACTCATCTTTGAGAATTTGGGAAATTTTTTGAAATTTAAATAAGATTTTGGAATTCTAAGTTCAGAATTATGCTTGGTACCAAATAATGGCTAAACTATAAAACTGTATTCTATAAAGTTATTTTAATAATTACCAGGCACTTTTCGGAAAACAACCAAAGTTGGAAGCAAACGTTTCGAAAGAGTACTGCACATCTAAATATAAGAAAATTAAATATCTAAGCAATAAATTGTCGGAGGAGTTCGGGTCGCACGCCATATGTATGAAAATATAAAACTTTGGCCTTTTGCATCCAATCCGAGACCTAATTGTGCATCATACGTATATGAATTCTTTCACAAAATCAAAACATTCAATCCAAAACTGTAAAAGGTATTTTCACGCAAGAAACTTTTCTTTCGAAAGTACATAGATCTGGCGGATGGACGAACGGGCACTAAAGCGGGGGTATAATGAATGAAGACATGCATTTTATATATTATAAAACACAGTATTTATTGTATAAAATTAGGAAAGGGGGTATTTGACCAAAACATATTTGGAGTGTCCGTATCTTTGTTACTGTAAAGGGATCATTGAGACTGAATATATCCATGACAGCAACTGTTAGCATGAAGTATAAAATATAATTGTAGATATTTCTTTTGGAGGTTCATTTGTTTCTGTTATGAATAGAAAAAGAAGGGAAACGGTGAATGTGTCAAAGAGACAACGACCCAAAGGGGAGTAATAACAACTCAAAGCCATCATCAGATCTTCAATGAACGGTGAGAAAACTCCACACCCAACGGTAGGTCGGAGTCGGGCCCTGAATAAAGAGTAATCAAATTCAGCGAAATAAACATCATCCTAGACTCCTATAGACATAAAGTAAACTAACTAGAAAAAAGACAAGACACACAAAGGCTTAATAAATTTCCTGACTTAGGACAGGCGCAAACCTGCTGCGGCGGGGTTAAACTAGTTTTATTGGGCCCAAACCTTCCCCCTAAAGCCAATGTGATAAAACAAAAAAAATCGTAACAACAGTAAAATTCAGTTGGCAACAGGACTGAGTCAGTTGTGAAAAATGGAACTGAAAGAACTAAATATACGGACATAAACATGAAATCACAAGAGACTACTAGCAGTTAACTGACATGCCAGCTCCAGACCCATTACCAACTGACAAAGTAAGTTATGTACCCTCAGTATACAGCTTCCACCAAGATTCCTTCCTGTGAGGAGTTTAGGATAATGATTTCATGCATATACCGGAATACATAACCCGTGTCCATGTAATTTTGATGTATGCCTAATTTTTTACACAGATGTTTCGTACATTGTGAAATAAACTCCGATCCTTGGTCACTTATTAAGGTATTCATTAAACCATAATGCATAATAAGTTCAAATAAAGCATATGACACTGTAATTGAATCACTCGTTCTTATTGGAACGGTAAATAACAGTTTGCTAAAAATGTCCACTGCTGTAAATATATACGAGTTCCCTCTATTTGTAATCGGAAGGGGGCCTATTAGGTCCATTTGCCATACTTGAAAAGGCTGTGTTGGGGTATCAAATGAAACAATGTCTGCTTTTGTATGTTCTTTTGTAATTTTCCTGGCCTGACATTCATGACATGATTTGACAAAATTAGTAACAATTGACGGAAGTTTTTGAAAATAAAAATGTTCACTGATTATGTCTATGGTGTGTTTAATACCTCCATGAGCGGCCATTGCTGATTCGTGGTAAATTTTCAAAATATCTTGAATCATAAACTTTGGTAAAACTAACTGGAAATTATTAATTCGTTTTGTCCGTTTGCTTTTTGCGTTCCTTGAATGAAATTAACAAATAGTCAGTGGATATTAAAATAATTCTTCTAGCTCTCCGTTGTAATTTTGGCAATTTGTTATTATCCAGATATTGGATGATAGGATAAAGTTCAATATCATTCCTTTGTAATTCTTTTACGTTTTCTGGCGTGAATTTTGAGTGTTTAAACAAATCAACACTATGTTTCAATAAGTCACTTTTATCTGGTGTAAAGTCATATGATTTCTGAGTCTCATCTGGTATATTATTATCATTATTTGATGTAATATCACATGCGTTTATATTGTTGGAAATGCAATAATTTCCTAACTGAAGTGAACGTTGCGATCCATGGTCATTTTGAGTAATTGGGAATTCGTTACTTTTAGAGGAAATGCAATCATTTCTCTCTTGATAAATTCGAATAATCAAATTATTCATGGAATTTTCGTCTGTTTCTTCAACAAAATTGGTACTTAAAGCACATAGTTCTTTCTCATTTGAAATTTGCGAAATGGGCAAAATGTCGTTTTCATTTGTGTATGGGATATATAAACAATTGTCATGATCAGTGGTAGGGCAAACTTTGGAAATGCAATCGTTTCCTACATGCAATTCATTTGTATTATGTTTGGCACATTTCGTTGGAAACTTTGCAGGGAAAACTAAAGACTTTATGTCTTCGAAAGATTTGTCAAATAAACTATCTCCAGATTTTGACTTTTCGGAAATGCAATCATTTCCGTTACGATCACTTGACTTTCCAATTATGTTCTCCGTATATAAAGTTGGTTTCAAAATTATCGGAGTTGGGTCTATAACAAATTATTCTCCTGTTCGGATTGCATGGAAATGCAATCATTTCCATTATTGCAAGTGGGCACTTCAGTAGTTTCATTGCATTTTTCACAATTTTCGGAAATGCAGTCATTTCCGATAACTGGCGTTTCTTCTTCCAGATTTTTGTTTTCATTCATCAAATATTTAGTGGAAATGCTGTCATTTCCGACTATTTCTAACTCACAATATT
>MJUU01034502.1:59905-98376 GCA_002080025.1 Modiolus philippinarum
CGTTATATCAAAATTGATGTCTAAGAATGGACAATGATGATTATCAGAATTGGCTTTATTCAAAGTAAGTTCTTTAGGGTAGATGTCCTTATAATACGTATTGAAGTCGTCATTATTTAAAGTTAAAATATCATCCAAATATCGGAAGGTGTTGTTAAATTTTTTAATTAAATGCTGTTTAGATGGGTCTTTGCTGATGTTGGTCATAAACTGAGATTCGTAGCAGTACAAAAAGAGGTCCGCTATAAGTGGTGCACAATTGAAGCTTACCTATTTCGCTGTTGTTAAACACGTGGCCAAAATACAGCTCCTAATATGTGACCTCAAATAGATTATTATTAAATATTTTAGTTCTTATCATAAGGAAATGTTCGGATAAATTATGATTATACTGTTTGTTCTATACATTTTTCTTTAAACTTTAAACATTTCTTTTAAGTTGCTTATTTTCCATGTTTAATTATTCTTATAATTGATCTTTACATCTGTTTCATATAATAATGATTCGCTAAATTGTCCATCAAATTTTTACAGGTGACCTAATTTTAATTCGCTAAAATGTCCACCTATTCTCTCGCTAAAATGCCCACCATAATCAAAATCAGTTTCGCAAAAATGTCCTTTGCCCCAAAAATATGAAGCCATATTATTAATAAACGAGAAATTGTCATGTTGTAGTCTATTCGTGGTATCAAATTTCAGCTGTAAATGAGGAACAACTTACAGAAAATTAAAAAGAAATTAAAAAGTATTACCTTCTATTGACAGCTATAGCACTGTCAAACGATTTTATGTTTGGCTGTTTGTTTTTACCAGACTGAAAACTACACAGTTGGACATGTGTTGCTTGGATTATTTGTCATCACCCCAAATTGATAAATTTCGTCGGTGATATGATAATGTTATTTTTTACGACCTACATTAGGTTTTTATTAAATCAGAATGAAATATCGAAGTTCAACATGCATGTACAAAATCAACGAAGTACAATTTGGTAAAAATATTTATTATAGTATGCATCTTTCAACAGAGATCGCCAAAAACAGGGTATAGTTTTGTTTCGACCACGAAAAGTATACGATTTGTGTGTTCAGGCACAAGGATGGCCAGTTTGCAAGCTCACGACATTCTAAACCATAGGGAAACAATATCATATAAAAATACATACGCCAAACTTTTTGCCTCCAAAACCAATATACATTGGAGACATTCTACCTGCAAGTCATTCTATCGCTATTGCAAAAATAGTAGACATTCCATAGACATTTTATGGCTAATATTTTTAAACAGTATATGACTGATTTGAATTTTAATTTATACAACTTAAAAAGATTGCTCTCCACAGTTCTAGAATTAATATCTAATCTTTTTCATATCCCCTTTACTTAAGAGACATATATTCAATAATATTCCCATTTTGTTTATGAGTGTAGATAGAATGTTTGCTAATAACTGCAGATTCATTCTTTAAAACAATAATATAAAAGCAACCGAAGTTGTGTATTCCCTATATCTGGTGTCAAGTTATTTTTTCTGCATGTTACACTTTGTTAATTCTGAGATGAAAAAAAAAAACAAAAAAAAACCAGCATAACGATTTTAAAAAGTTTCATTTATCCAAAATACTCTTGAGAACAGCTTTTACCGAAGTATATTGATGTATTCTGACTTTGTAACATTTAAATCGTCAGCCAACTGGAATTTTTAAATGAAAAGGATACATAAAAGGTCGACAACAAGTCTAGCATTAACTACTGCATTGAGCCAATATTACCTTTCAGGAGTACATATTTACAGTTTGATCATTGTAGGGTTATATAGTCGTATTGCTATTTGTCTTATATTGCGTTCTTGTACTACCGATATTTCCTAATGTTATATACACCTGTTATTCCTATAATTGCCATCACAAGTTGGTTGAGCGGTATAATTCACATTTCAAGTAGTTTGTTACTGATATTTACATGTAGCAGACAGTCGTGTCATCTATCGGACTTCATTTGTCCCTTGGTCCTTTTTATATATAGGCAGTTTAGTTTTGGTCCATACGAGGAATATCCGGATCGGAATAAGGAGTGACCAATGGAATACATCGAAAGATCAGTCTGTGACGCCACACTTTAACTATAGTTCGACAAGACTCAGGTGGACTATCACTCTTGTTTGACAAGGCATGCTCAGTTTACAATAATATTGCGTAATCTTCCGGTAAAATATTGAGTTCGATCTTGCTATTGTTGAACATAGTTACTATTGATGTGGATCAAACTGCCTCATATTTGGATGTATCTTATCCTACATGTTGAGTGATACATGTACAGCATCCTTACAGGAAGTTCATGTGAGCATATTCATCTTATTTTTAATAGTTTTATTAGATCTGTGAAAGAGGTTATAAGACTCGAATATCGGCATACTAAGCTTCTATGTAATGCATAGCTAAACATGTGTACATTGTAAAAGAAAACAGTTTTATACTGGAAAGACAAGCGATTACCAAGTGAGATAATATAAAGCACTAGAAGCCCGAACCCTGTAAAGAAATCAGAACCATTGATATTATACAATTAATGACTTTGTTATAAGTCGCTATCGTGATTTACCTCGGTGCTGACCCGAAAGCCGATTTTATTTGGACCCTTACAAATCTAAATTTTTGTAAATTTTGTTGAAAACTAAGGAGTATCTCCCTCATGCAAAGCTCTGTCCTGAGCTGATTTTGGCTTTACATTTAGATCATTTTGGTTTTTTTTTCTCTATCAGTGTTTATACATCTTTGAGTTTATGGTCTTCCAAAAGTTTAGATTTTATCTGGACTGAAGAGACATAAGTTGTCGAAATGTGCATATGCAGAATTTAAATTCACGGTAACTTCGGTATTTGGTTATTTATCAACCCGATAAAATGAAAAATTAACCGAGCCGTAGGCGAGGTGAATATACATTTTTGAGGGTTGATAAATCACGATGGAGACTTATAAAAAAGTCAGTAATTGATTTAATTACGTGAAAAAACTTGTTTTACTGTAGGCACTCTAAACATCTTTAGTACCACAATATTTAAACTTGAAATATCTTGAATTCTCCAAATTCGCAATATATTATTTTTACAACAGCAAAATCAAAACCAAACATGAAATTCAATTACTGGCTTTATTAAGAATTATTGCATTATTGAGCTATTCAATGAAAAGAACAATCAGGACAATTTGATTTGTCGTTGTGTCATTTTACTTTCGTTTTCTATTATTAGCCTAAAACCGTGCACTATCACATTCCGCATGACCGCTGTTGGTCGATTTTTAGAATGTAAGCCTAAAAGCGGAAATATCACGATTTAACATGACCTGAAAGTGACTTAACGACCAATCAGAAAACAGGAAAGATCTATTCGTGTAGATGGGTGTTTGATAGTAACGATGTGAACTCTCTGATAGCAAAATATTTTAGAGAAAAAAAAATAAAAATTAAAAAAATTACAGAGAGACTTGTGGCAAGTCTAGATCTAAGCGAAAAAATAAATATAGCTCATGACAAAGCCGATCACGAAGGATGTACTCTTTACTTATAAACAAAATTGCAAATAAAATATATCTTTCGTGCCAGTATCAAAATACTAAACTACTCAACATGGTGAATACCCTCGAAGACTAACAGTCCACTAAATAAATAAATACGTGTATCAAAGTTACTTAGAATTGAGCTTCCTCAGATTTGCATTACAACAACTAATGTTACATTAAAGTTACTGTAAATTTAGTTTCCAGTTTTTTTGTTTTTTTTTGTTTTTGTTTTTGTTTTGTTTTGTTTTTTTGTTTGTTTTTGTTTGTTTGTTTGTTTTTTTTATTTTGTTTGTTTTGTTTTGTTTTTATTATTATTATTTTTGTTTGGGGGGGGGTCACTCTGCAATTAATTTAGTATCGTGGCATTCCTATTTTTTTAATAATTGGTTTGTCTTTGTCATGCTGTCTTCATTTGTGGTACATCTAAATTGTCGTGTTTTTGGATTTTGTGTTTTATTTAAGAATATCTCTCTATATCTTTTTCCATCAGTATTCGCTTGCCGATGTACTCATAAGTTTCAATTTGACTGATACTATTTTGAGGTATAATTTGACTGATAATATTGTGAGATATAATTTGACTGATACTGTTTTGCTTTATTCATTCGCAAATAAAATTAGATGCCATTGGATCAGAATCAGACTTGCCACAAGTCTCTCTGTAATTTTTTTAATTTTTATTTTTTTTTTTAAAATTAAAAAAATTACAGAGAGACTTGTGGCAAGTCTAGCTTAGATCATATTGGTTATTTGTTTCTACCAGTTTTATACATCTTTCGGTTTTGGTATTTCAAATAGTATTGTTTGATATGCACTGAGGAGATATTTTTTTCTCTGATCACAAGGGTGGTATTCGAACACTTGTTAACTTCTTACGCAATTTTTAAAAACTGATTATGGCCGTGTCCATTTAATGTTTCGATGAAATTTCATAAAGATGTTTGTTGTATCGGTCATATTTCCCAATATTACATTAGAATTAATAAGACAGCATGAAAAAGTAAAGCACTGAGAGCTAAAAATCTTACTGATAGCCGCGAGTATCAGTAAGTCTTCCGGGAGGGTTTAGCATAATCTGATCTACTCGTTGAACCCGTTGACTTACCAAGGCGCCGCTTTTGTCATAATTGGTCTTTGCCAATTTGGTAATAAACTGGAAATTTAAGAAACAGCATAATCAATAAATCAGTTGGCTACATATGTAGATCAAAATTGACAGTTTGAGAAACAGATTGAAGGCCTTATGGTGACTTCAAGATGAAGAACAACAATAAAAGCGTTGTTCCTTTGCTTTGTTTTACCATGTATTTGTAGAGACTTTATCTCATGTGCATTTACTGCATATCCCTTCACTCTCTAAATATGAAGAAGACCGATTTGTCTCTATCGTTTCCTTAAATTTCAGATGACTGGGTTATATAGTATGTTAGTACACATTGAATACCGGTAACTGCGTGAAAGACAACATTCAATTTACCCGGGACTGGAACTTAGCAATGTGGGGTTGTTTTGGAATACATTAGGATTTTCACGAATTCAAAAACAGGCAAGAGGGGGATAAAAACAGCTTCCCTTTGGATCCGATTGTATGCTGACATATCAACTCACCAAAAAAAGAAAAAAACAAAACAACAAAAAAAAAAAACAACACACAAAACATATCATTGATATCATCCTCAGCATATTTGTGTAGTATTTGACGAAGTTTCAGTTCAGGGCACTACAAGGAATATAAGGGAATATCCAGACCATAGAAATTTCAATTACATATACATTTGTGTTCAGTTTAGCATTCAGTGGTTCCAGTGTAACATTTATTCCAACATTAGTGTAAAAGAAAGTCGGATGCAATAAACAAAATAATGTAAAAGTTTATAGTTTAATTTAAGCATAAACACATTTCCATCGACCAAAGTAATATGGATTACACGCTCCTCCTTCCTGACATACTGTACTATTTGCACATGTTTGAAACACACAATGACAATCACATTGTATTTTACATCGCTCACAGTCGTTGAATGGTATTTAATAGATCTAGAAACATTCTGTATAGTCCTGAAAATACAAGAAAAAATACAGAAGCCAATAATGAGGGATCCCATAAGCATATGGAATACAAAATGATATATTTTTTATTTTTATTGAGTCCGTGTTGTTTATCTCTGTATGTAGGTGTGTGTCTTCATTTTTCTTTTTTGTGCCGTACCCATGTTTTGTCTGTGTCTTTGTTTTCCGATGTTGCCATGATTGTTCTTGGATTATTCGTTTTAGACTGAAGGTTCCGTTTTCACATACTTTTAAAATGATACAACTACAAGCAAGATTATGTGTCTAACGGACACAATGCCCCGCCTCACAACTCTTTTGAAGAATGGTATATTTCGTGACCAGTAAAGCATGAAGTTGCTTGCATGGAAATATTCTTATTATGATTTTAGTTTGATTATACCGTAATAGGTATTTAATAAAATTCAATGATAATAGCATACATCCTTCACAGAAAAGAAACTTAAACCTATGGATAAACCTTGAACTATCCCCCTTTTTCCATGACCAGTGAAGCATGAAGTTGGTTACATTTGTAAATATTTATAATATTTTTTATTTATTTTTATCCTAATGAGTATCTATATAAAGTGTAATGATAATAGCATACATCCTTCATAGAGAAAAAACTTCAAACTGAGGTTTAACCTCATACTACACCCCTTTTTCCATGATCACTGAAACATGAAGTTCGTAGCATTAGATGCTAATGTGTATTTATGTAAAGTTAAATGATAATAGCATACATCCTTCACAGAAAAAAACTTCAACCTGTAGGTTTAACCTCATACTATCACACTTTTTTCCCCTTGATCAGTGAGGCATGAAGTTCGTTGCATGGGTAAAATTTTATTATGATTTTTGTTAATTAGATGCTAATATGTATTTATATAAAGTTTAATGACAATAGCATACATCCTTCATAGAAAAAAAAACTTCAACCTGTGGGTAAACCTCATACTATCACACTTTTTTCCCAGGATCAGTGAAGCATGAAGTTGGTTGCATGGGTAAAATTTTATTATGATTTTTGTTTAATTAGACGCTAATGTGTATTTATATAAAGTTTCATGATAATAGCACACACCCTTCACAGAAAAAAATTAAACCTGTAGGTAAACCTAGTTTGGGACGGACGAACGGGCGGACGAACGGACGGACGGACAACCCGAACACTATATGCCCCCCTACTATCGTAGGCGGGGCATAAAAACTGAACTTTAAATACATGCTAAAAACTTAAATACCAAAAGCACAAAATGCCGACATTCAAATCTCATAATTATTTAAAGGTAACAACCCAGAAATACCCGACATGGACGTGATTTACATGAATTCTGTCAAGCACAACGACAACAATATACCGAGGTAACAAAAGACTTTGGTTGGTTAAACAATTCTCCGTGTTGAGATGTATGCTCTTTTATTTTTTTTAGATAAAGTGTACTTGTGCATGAGATTATATCTCATGTGTTCATAACTATTATCTAAATCTATGTTAAGGTTAAACTTCCTCCATCCTTAGTTTTATTTAATTTTACTGATTATTTGGATATGCATTTTAAACATTTTTGAAATTATTGATTTCCTACGTTTGGATTCTAGTGCTGCTAACGAGAAATTAATTTTCAAAATGGTCATACAGCTCATTAGAGGGGGTGGACATTATACTTAAGTGCAGGTGGAGTTAACATAGGTGATATGGTCTTATGTTCATTTACGCCATATCCTTTCATAAAATATTAAACGAGAACCAAAGTCATGAGACATGGCACAAACTGAGTGATACAGATGTGTTGATAGGGGCAGTAACTCCTGCTATGAGACAGATGTGTTGATAGGGGCAGTAAGTCCTGCTATGAGACAGATGTGTTGAGAGGGGCAGTAACTCCTGCTATGAGACAGATGCGTTTATAGGGGCAGTAACTCCTGCTATTGATGCATCACTCGTCATGTGATAAGTGACATGAAAAGCGGAAATCATAGCAAAGAAAAGTCCAGTCCAGTCTTTGGTATTTAATATAATAAACATTTTTTCGGAGAGCACTTCTTTATTCGACAACGGCAGTATAATACCAAAGAAGCAATATATTTGCAACTACAGAAAATCAGTACAGCAAGCATGCAAATATGTTGAAAAGAGTCCATGAGAATATAATTAGCCAGACACAGGAAGATATAATGAAGACTGTACACGGCTTATCTTTAACTGGAACTGTAAAAAATTGAAGTCAATGATGTTCCTTCTATTATTGATTGTGGACTTTTAAAAGGCTTTCGGCACTACTGAATGGTCATTTATAATAGAAACGCTTTGACTCAACATTTATAGAATGGATAAAAGCATGTAATTTTGATGTTTCTGGTGGAATGATGGACATATTCCATTTTTCATACAGAATTGCTTGGTGCAGCTTTAAAAATGAACCAGAGATTAATGGAATTACTATAAATAGATCCTAGTTTTTTACTGAGTCATAAGGCAGATGATTCCTTATTTTTGATTGGTCGACAAAGGTATTTATTATGGATTGGTTGAAAACGGTGAAGTTCAGAGAAGCTCTAACCAAATACAAATCTTGCTTGTCGTTTCTGGCCAGGTTGAAAGTACTGGTTATATGGTTTGAGCTTGCCAATGTGAATAAGTAAACGTTGTAGGATAAGGGATAAATCTACATGAGAAAAAGTCGTCCCTAAAAGTAAATGGTAGGGCCAGGCAATGGAAAAAC
Source organism: Modiolus philippinarum (assembly GCA_002080025.1). NCBI lineage: Eukaryota > Metazoa > Mollusca > Bivalvia > Mytilida > Modiolidae > Modiolus > Modiolus philippinarum. The sequence continues at coordinate 68,246 of MJUU01034502.1, forward strand.
GCTTTTGTTTTTGTTCTAAATCTTGAAGTAACCATGAGGCCTCGAACAACTAGCTCACTGTAAGGTCAAGACAACACCTAGGGCCAGTTTGTGCGAAAATCATTGCTGAATGCAATACTTCTTCCATTTTGTTCATAAAATTATAAACGTTGAAAAACCTTGCTACTTAGCACTATTAGAGCACTTCTCTTTTCATTGTCAAATTAACAATAATATAAGACACAGTTTCATTGATAATATAAATGACCGTGTAACTGATTTTAACCAACTTGATTCTCTATCAAAGTTAAAAAAATCTTTGATCCTGATACAAGTATATTGTCAAGTGTTGTTGACTATATAAAGCGGTCTGTAGAACTGCGAAAATGAGGTCCACATTGGCCACAATTTTACTTCACTAATATGATAATTATTATGAAACATTTATTTTATGTCAGTGCTTATTTTATGTTTTTCCTTATTTGCATGATACTACATTTATTGTATGTCATTGTTTATGTTATGTTTTTGCTTTAACCGGTTAGGGTTTATTTGTGCAAATAAAGACTATTAAAGCATTTGGGTTGGTCAAAATTTATTTTGATTCAAGAGGCACTACATTTTTATTTATCATTTAATGATTTTATTCAGATAATGTAATCAACAAATACATAATAATGATAGTTTAAGGAAAACATCAAACATTAATAAGGTTACCATAACAATATACACTTCATATTTGCCATTCTGTAGAGAGCTTTTTTCAAAGTCTATGAAAAAGAAACGAAATGGGGTAAATGTCAAGGAGACAACATCCCATATCCAGGTTAAAACGACCAAAACCAAACATCTAGGGGACACCATATGGTCTTCAACACAGTGAGAACCTCACACCATATAGTAAGCCNTAAATGGCCCCAAAAAGGTAAAAAAGTGAATAAATCAATGGAAACAAACCACATAAAATAACCCAAATATCAAGAAACTAAAATTTTATAAGAAGACAAGGACAAGCCAATGACCAACATATTCCTGACTTGGGACAGGCGCAAAAATTGCGGTGGGGTTAAACTCGTTTTCTTGGATCCAAACCCTCCCCCTATGTGTGGTGAATGGCTAAAAATAAATACACAAAAAGACTCACAGTAAAAATCAAACATAAAAAAATCCAACTTATCAAGACGAGTACCCTTACAATGAAGTACATTAAACATGAAGACAATACACACAGGTACTGTCCGGACAAATGCTCGCAGTTACTGACAGCTAGCTAAGGACATAATTTCCGTTGACTATGACATCAAGCCTTCTTACATATGAAAATTCAATTGAAATACTTCTAAATAGATTTGGTATAACAACATCATCAATTATGAAAGAAGAACATGATATTGTGCAATGCCAAATACTGCCAATATGAAAAATTGTTTAAATTTAGTTATGGTGTAAAGCATTTAGGAGATGATCGATATTTTTGCCAACAAAAACCAGAAGTAAAGCTTTAACAACAATGCTCTATTTATACCCTTTATGAATAAGTTTGTTCAACGGATTAATAAGTTTGGAAGGACAATTTTTGAATTTATGCGCTTTGTAAGTTCATTTATCAAAAATTTAAACCTGCTGTTACAGTAGGTAGCAGTTTTTTAGTTTACATATATAAATAAAATATTTAAGACATAATACACAATAATTAATGATTGAAAGAAAATTTGATGTGTAATTAACACAACCGAAATGATATCCTTTTCATCGAGAGGCAAATCCAAACCAACTTTATTTTTTATTACATTACTAACAGATAACCAAAAGTTTCGAGAAAATCTACAGTTGCAATAGAAATGGCACTATAATTTGTTGCCAATAAATTTAACTCTTTCCGGCGTGACATTTTACTGAACTTCTCAATGCCTAAAGATAAAAGTGCTGAAAGTGAAAACAGTACTTATATTTTGAACTAAACCCATACTTCTATTAAAACTAAATAAAGATCAAAAGAAATCTTGATAACTTCTTACGGTCACCAGAAATTCGGTTTTGCAATTTTTTATTATTATTGCTAAAATGCATTCTTTACAAATGAAAACTTAAGGAGACTGAATTGTGTACTCTTTGCTTTCAAAGCAAAAAAAAAAAAAGAAAAAAAAAGACTAGTATCTGTTACAGGTTGATGAAGAAAATGCTTCATTATACCCAAAACATGTTTAGTATAATAAATATTTTTTGGTATATTGAGACAGCATGACAAAAACAAAACAAATAAACAAAAATAAACAAGAACGCAACATGCTCATGTTTCAAAAAGTTTTTTAAAAATGCTCCATTTCTTAATTTTGCCAAATGCACCTTTTATTAGCAGACATCGATTTTTTTTCTTTGGCGTTTGTTGGTGAAATTTAAGCTTGCTTGCTTCTTCGGTAAAATATATATGATAAATAAATTATTACAAGTCATGTTCCATATTGCCCTGGTGTAAGTACTTGATCCATATCGGCCCTCAAACTACGCCTTCTTGTCCGATATTGGAACCTGGGCTAGAACCAGGGCCGATATTGAAAATGAAATGTAATATTAGTAATCTGTAATTGTTACCTTGAAAGGGTCTACTATCCTTTGAATGGGTCGATAATCTCTTTGAGTTTGTGTTCAGATTGCAATTAAATAACTAAATACCGAAGTTACTGTGAATTTAAATTCTGCATTTGCGCATTTCGACAACTCATGTCTCTTCAGTGCAGATAAAATCTAAACGTTTGGAAGACCATAAATTCTAAGATGTTTAAAAACTGATAGAGGGACAAAAAAAAACAAACAAACAATTTGATCTAAATGTAAAGCCAAAAATCAGCTAAGGACAGAGCTTTGAATGAGGGAGATACTCCTTAGTTTTCAACAGAATTTGCAAAAATTAAGATATTGTAAGGTTCCAAACAGAATCCACTTTCGGGTCAGCACCGAAATACTGATTACTGGGCTGGTGAATACCCTTGGGGACTATAACAAGCAGTGACATCGACCCAGTGGTAACAAATAAATAGATACCAGAGTTACTGTGAATTTAAATTCTGCATATGCGCATTTCGACAACTTATGTCTCTTCAGTGCAGATAAAATCTAAATGTTAGGAAAATCAGTTGTTTTAACAAATTACTTACTGTTACGTCTGTAGTACCGTGGTCCACACTGAACAACTGTAGACAGGAACAGGAATAAAATGATACACTTAAACATAGTAAACAGTTTAATGTTAATGCAAAGCGTAAATGATTTCATAACACACATCAGCTTATTCAATACAAGTAGGTCGGAATATAATTAACCCCATCATGAATGTCATGAAGAACTGAATGCAAGTTTTGCCTTCTTTTTATACAAAGTTTATTTGCATGCAGACATGCATAGTAAGGAACAAAAAACAGTGATATATTACTTAAAATAAGAAAAACTTTTTGCCGTACTCTTGTACTGCATGTGATAGGTTGTTCTTGAACAAGTGCGTAAAGGTTCATTTGTCTCAACTGACATAATCCAAAACGTTATAATTTTCTTGTAAAATTTTGAAATGCTTCTTTTTTTAAGAGAAAAAGAACGGAAACTGCGTAAGTACGAAAAAGAAAGGAAATGAGGTAAATGTCAAGGAGACAACATCCAATCTCCAGGTTAAAACGACCCAAAACAAAGCATCTAGGGGTCACCGTACGGTCTTCAACACAGTGAGGAACCTCACACTATATAGCACGTCCTAATTGGCCCCTATAAGAGGTAAAAAGGTGAATAAATCAATGGAAACATACCACATCCAATAACTCTAATATCAAGAAACTAAAATTTTACAAGAAGACAAGGACAAGCAAATGACAAACATATTCCTTGCTTGGGACAGGCGCAATAATTGCTATGGGGTTAAACTAGTTTTATTGGATCCAAATCCTACCCTATGTGTGGTGAATGGCTAAAAAATTAACACAAAAAGACTCCAATCTCCAGGTTAAAACGACCCAAAACAAAGCATCTAGGGGTCACCGTACGGTCTTCAACACAGTGAGGAACCTCACACTATATAGCACGTCCTAATTGGCCCCTATAAGAGGTAAAAAGGTGAATAAATCAATGAAAACATACCACATCCAATAACTCTAATATCAAGAAACTAAAATTTTACAAGAAGACAAGGACAAGCCAATGACCAACATATTCCTTGCTTGGGACAGGCGCAATAATTGCTATGAGGTTAAACTAGTTTTATTGGATCCAAACCCTCCCCCTATGTGTGGTGAATGTCTAAAAATAAATACACAAAAAGACTCACAGTAAAAATCAAACTAGAAAAAAGTCAAACTTATCAAGACGAATACCCTTACAATGAAGTACATAAAACATGAAGACAATACACAGGGTACTGTGCTGACGAATGCTTGCAGTTATATATATAAAGTATATTGAAATAAAACTTTAAATTTTAAACTTGGGTTAATCTACATTTCAGTGTAACGTCAACATATTGCAATCAAGTTCGAGTATTATAAAGCAAAGTGACGTGTTCTTCTCCTGGAGACCTGTGTCTTAACCCATTTGCTAACGCTTTTCTTGAAAATCATAACCGGAACGGTTTCTTCCAAGATTTCACAGCAGAAAGAAAAGTACGGTTGCTGATTGGTCAGTGAAATTTATGATAAAGAAGATATTTGTTCCGACTTCATCCCACTCAAAAATAGATATGAGATCAGCCTGCGAGGAAGAAACATGAATATCTTTCCTTGCGCTGAATGCTTTGCTATTGCGAGTTAAAACCATACTTAACTAGAAAAAAGGGCATATACTATACAGAAACGAAAAATAATGAATTGTACAAATTAGAAAAGAGCATTCGTTGTGTCAAAATATAGCTCAAAATAAAGGACGGACACTTTAAAGAAAACCAAATAAATGACTGCTTACAGAAAACTACTAGTATTAAAAAATGAGAAAAAGTTACGTTACCTTCTGTTCAAAACATTGCAATGTCAAACAATTTTATGATAGGTCTGTTTCTTTTTACCAGACCGAAAACTGCTTTAAACAGCAATAGAGACCGAGCAATTACTTTAACGAGGTGGACACAATTATGTTGCATTGATTATTGTCACTGTTCTAAATTAAAAATTTAAAAATAAAAAAATAACAAGTAATGGATGTCGACACGACATCAAACCGGGGTTTTCTTCCTTGTTAGAGAAAGTTGAATAACTGGATATGTCCAAAGCTTTTTTGACTGATACCCCCTCTCTCTCATGAAAAATATTTGCCAAGTGTTGACTCAAGAAATAACAAGCATATGGTCAAAACACCTACAATATGCACATCTGAACATAATTTCCTTTCTGCATACAAAGTTTCATGAAATTCTGTAGAACTGTTACAGAGCAGTTGCGCTTACAAGCATATGGTCAAAACACCTATTAATTTCTAAGCTAAAGGGGATAACTCCTGGAAAAATTGCACGATGAAAAATCCCCGACAATATGCACATCTACATATAATGTCCTTGCATCATCCAAAATCTCATGAAATTCTGCTGAACAATAAATGAGAAGTTGTTCTTACAAGCATAAGGTCAAAACACCTATAAATAAGTCTACGCTCAAAGGGGCATAACTCCTGAAAAAAAATTACACGATGAATATCCTCGACAATATGCACATCTACATGCCCTTGCTACTTTTAAAGTTTCATGATATTCTGTTTAACAGTTACAGAGGGGTGCGCTTACAAGCTAATAGTCAAAACGCCTTTAAATTTCTAAGTTCCAAGGGGCATAACTCCTGAAAAAAAATTGCGCAACGAAAAATATGCACATTTACATATGCTGCCATTGCTGCATACAAAGTGCCGTGAAATTTTGTTGAACAGTTATAGAGGAGTTGTGCTTACAAGCATATGGTCATAACACCTTTAAATTTTTAGTTCAAAGGGGCATAACTCCGCGAAAAATTGCGTGATGAAAGATCCCCGATCATATGCGCATCTACATATAATGTCTTTGCTATATACAAAGTTTCATGAAATTCTGTTGAACAGCAAGAGCAGTTGCGCTTACAAGCATATGGTTAAAACACCAAGAAATTTCTAATTTCAAAGGGCCGTAACCCCTGGAAAAATTGCACAATTAAAAATCCCCGACAACATACACATCTACATATGCTGTCCTTGCTACATACAAATTTTCATGAAATTCTGTTGACAAGTTACAGAGGAGTTGCGCTTACAAGATCTGACGGGCGCCCGCCCGCCCGCACAACCACCGAACATCACCATATCAATAACCAGATTTCCCAACGGGAAAACCCGGTAAAAATGTATGTATAACGCTATATTTAAAACGTCCAGGGGCGTACTGTACCAATCCTGTGTGGATAAATGTTATACAGAATGCCGTAGATAAGATAATGTTTATATTTCATCTGTGAAATAGATACATTGTTACGGTCTGTCAAACCATAAAGACGATGGTACGTCTGTAGTGACAATCCCCACATAGCTCTGTCCTTAGCTGATTTTGACTTTTCTTTTTAGATACCTTTGGTTATTTGTTCTCTATCAGCTTTTACACGTATTTTGGTTTATGGTCTTCCAAATATTTTGAATCGATCTGCAGTGAAGAGACAAAAGTTGTCGAAATACGCATAAGCAGAAATTATTGAGACATAAGTTGTCGAAATACGCATAAGCAGAAATTAAATTATCAATAACTTCGATATTTTGTTATTTTTACCACTGGGCTGATGCCTCCTCTGTTTGTCCCCCAGGGTACTCCACCAACCCAGTAGTCAGTACTTCGGATCTGACCCAAAAAACCGATTTAATTTTGAATCCTATAATATAAATATTTATCAAAATTTGTTTAAAATCGAGGAGTATTTCCCTCGTGCATAGCTTTGTCCTTAGCAACAGTGATTGAACAAACCCTTGATGTATTAGTTTTTTTAAGACAAAATCGCTGTACAAACTACAAACACAAAAGCGATTGAGTTTTAAAATTTCGACACTAGATGTGGAAATATTACTGCTAAAAAACGGGAAGCCACTAATGGAAAGTCGATATCATGACGCTTGCCATAAAGTTTTGTTTTTCAGACGCCCTGAGTTGGTATTGTAGAGGTTTCGGTCCAGTTATGATGCTGATGATGGTGTATCGAACTGACAACACCGACTATGACAAAACAGGACATCCATTGGCAGTGTTCCAGGTGCCACGCGATGAGCAGATTATGCTTACCCTTCCGGGGCATCCGATGAATCCTCCACTAGTGCTAGTGCTTCAGTCAGTTGTGTGGCGTTCCTTTTTTCGTTCCTTTGATTTTTTTCTTTCTGAGATTGTCCATATTTTTACTTAATATGAATTGCTGTATTGTTTGGATTCTTGATTTTTTAGATTTTTCCCTTCTTTTTTACATTTTTTATGGGTAATGGGTATTCGTTTACCGATGTATTAGAGAAAGTAAAATAACTGGATATGTACAAAGCTTTATTGACTGATTCCCCCTCTCACTCATGAAACAACGACAGTAGAATACCGAAGGAACAGAGCAGAAGATTACAAAAATTAAAGTCCAGAGACAAGGCAAAATCAAGAACACCAGAAGACGGAAGACCAAAGACATTACATGCCCACAAAACACACAACCACTACATATACAACACAAAAAACTAAAGCACTAACAGTGTGAACTCTCAAAAAACAGAGTGACATCAGGTGCTCCGGAACGGTAAGCATGTCCTGCTCTGTATACAGCACCCGTCACACTGTCAGTGAGTCAATCCAAGGTAAAGTCAAAACCGGTAATGTCAAATCCGGGAAGACGTGAATCTAGCTGAAAATGTCAGTTTTCATTTGTGACACTGACATTTCATATCTATCTATAATGTCGTGGTGACGGCCATAGAATTTCCGAAGGGACGAAAGTAACAAAGGCTGAACATATCCCTGACTCAGTAGTTTTTGTGACAGTACTTTTGCTCTTTCCACAAAGTCACTGTATGAACTGCACGCTCTACAGTAACGAATTAATTGTGAAATATACACTCCATATGTTGGGGAGATAGGTATATTGCTGCAGAGAAAGGGAAATTTCACAATTGGAAAGACAAAATCATCACGTTTGTCATATAGCCTAGATTTCAGACGTCCATGTTCGTCAATGTATAACAAAGGGTCAAGGTATGAAGCAGAATTTGGTGTACCGGTTGTCTCTTTAATTTCAAGTTCACTGGGGTAGATGCGATGTAAATATTCTTTAAATATTGGGTTAGTAAGAGAATGTACATCGTCTATATATCTTAGCAGAAATTAAAAGTCTCGGCTAGTATTGCAAAGTGTCATAAAATTCTGTTAAACCGTTACAGAGGAGTTGCGCTTAAAATCATATGGTCAAAACACTTATAAATTTCAAAGTTCAAAGGGCATTACTCCTAGAAAATTGCACGATGAAAAATCCTCGACAATATGCACATCTACATATGATGTCCTTACTACATTTAAAGTTTCATGATATTCTGTTTAACAGTTACAGAGTGGGTGCGCTTACAAGCTAATGGTCATAACATCTTAAATTTTCTAAGTTCAAAGGGGCATAACTCCTGGAAAAATTGCATGATGAAAAATCCCCGATCATATGCACATCTACATATGCTGTCCTTGCCACATACAAAGTTTCATGAAATACAGAGGAGTTGCGCTGCCAAGCATATGTTCAAAACGCCCATGAATTTCTAAGTTAAAAGGGGCATAACTTCTGTAAAAATTGCGCGATGAAAAATCCTCGACAATATGCATAACATTATCTACATATGCTGTCCTTGCTACATAAACAGTTTCATGAAATTCTGTTGAACATTTACAAAAGAGCTGCGCTTACAAGATCCGGCAGCCGCCCGCCTGCACAACCACCATTTCAATAACCGGATTTGTGAAATGTAGACGCCATGTGCCGGGGATGTAGAAGTTCAGGAATGAAACTAATGATGGTGTATAAATGGTCTCTTTAAGTTTGAACAAACGTTACAGGAATGATGTATGGAAGGTCCTTAACGAAGATATGTATAATGCTATATCTTAAACGTCCAGGGTCATTCTGTACCAATCCGATGGGGACAAATGTTATACAGAATGCTGTAGATTATATAATCTTTACATTTCATCTGTGAAATAGAAACATTGTAACAGTCTGTCAAATCACAAAGACGACCGTACAACTTTTGTAGTGACAATCTCCCTCGTTAATAGCTCTGTCCATAGCTGATATTGGCTTTTCGGTTTAGATACTCTTGGTTATTTGTTCCCTATCAGCTTTTACATGTATTTTGGTTATGGTATCCAAATATTTTGAATCGATCTGCACTGAAGAGACATAAGTTATCGAAATGCGTATATGCAGAAATTAAATTAACAATAAGCCGATGCCTCTGTTGATGGACTGTTAGTCCCCGATGGTACTCACCAACCCAGGAGTCAGTACTTCGGGCTGACCCGAAAATCGATTTGATTTTGAATCCTACAATATCTAAATTTATCAAAATTTGCTTAAAACTAAAGGATATCTCCATGGTGCAAAGCTCTGTGCTAGCTAATTTTGGCTTTTCTTTTTAGATGCTTTCGGTTATTTGTTCCCTATCAGCTTTTACACGTATTTTGGTTTATGGACTTTTAGATATTGTTAATCGATATGCACTGAAGAGACATAAGTTGTCGAAATGCGCATATGCAGAAATTAAATTTTCAGTAAACTTCGGTATTTTGTTATTGCAACACTGATTGAACAAACCCTTGATGCATTTGATTTTGAGACAAAATCGCTTTACAAACTACAAACACAATAGCAAACGAGTGATAAAATGTAGGCACTTAATGTGGAAACATTACCGCTCAAAACGGGAAGTTCACAATTGGAAAGTAAGTGAGAACCCAACCGTCAGTCTAAAACAAACAATCCACCGACAATGCCATCGTCGAAAAAAAAAACAAAGAAGCAAAGACATAACATGAGCACGGCACAGAAATGAAAATGAAGACACACACATAAACAAGAACGAACAACACAGACCTAATAATAACCATGGGTGAGATCAGGTGCACCGCTAGAGTAGGCATCTACTGCTTCTTATAAGACACCCACCGTGTTGAACATGTCAACTCCGGTAGTAAAGTCAAATCCTGTAGAGGAAAAACAAACTTTAGTGGCAAGAAAAAGATCTGTTGTCATCCGGGAAACAGATATCCCATAGCGGTCCAGAAGATTGTGATGTCGACCGTAAAACTTCTGTAGTGATAACCTCAAGTTATGGGCAACATACCCTTGCTTTTAAGTAGCCTATTTGTAAGCAATAGAGCTCTATCAAGGTAGTCACTGTATCGACCACAGACCATTTAGTAGTGAATAAGTTGGGAGATGTAAACTTCATATGCCGGTTCTTTTGAATTGTTGCTACAAAGAAAAGGGAAGTGGACTATTGGAAAAGAATGTTCATTGTGTTTGTCATATAGCCTAGTTTGTACTTTACCTCCATTGTCAATTTCAAGATGAAGATCAAGGAACGATGCTGATGTCGAAGTATCTGTAGTATCCTTAATTTCGAGCTCTTTTGGATAGATAAGATGAAGAAAATCACCAATGCGAGGGTTTTTTAGTGATAAAATATCATTTATATAACGGAAGCTGAAAGTAAAGTACTGGGCCAGTTTTTTTATCCTTATTTTGAAGAAGCCCTTCAATGAATTCAGCTTCATGTGGGTGGAGAAATAGATCGGCTAAAAGAGGTGCACAGTTTGTGCCCATTGGAATTCTGATAGTCTGTTGAAAAACAAGTCCAACAAACAGGACAAATGTATTGTCGATCAGAAACTCTAGCATTTTAATCACTTCTTCCTCCCTATATTTTTTCTGTGATTCTGAGTCGTATTTGTTCTCTGCCTATAACAATGATGTACTTATATATTCGTTCGCCGTTCTTGCGGGAGAAACATCTATGAATAAAATCTTTCAGCCTTGATATCATTTATTCATGAGGAATTGCAGTAAAAAGCGTGGTGAAGTCAAAAGTTTTAATGCTGTTACAGCGTGATATTGATCTCGATTTTAAGATGTCAAGCAGATTCTCAGAGTTTTTCAATATCCACATTTTATTTACACCACTTCTTGAAAAGCTTGTATCACAATAGTTTTGAAGGTCCTCTTTTACGGCTGTCAAGATGGATGTTAATAGCTTAGAAAAAAGATTTGTAGAATATGGATGTTAATAGCTTAGAAAAAAAGATTTGTAGAAGATGGATGTTAATAGCTTAGAAAAAAGATTTAGCAGATCCAGCGATGTACCGTTGTTTGTGTGGGCATTTGTGTAATTTTGGTACCGAGTACGAGGATGGAAGATCAGTGTCTTCATCTTTGGTTGAAACCCCAAAGGACAGCATACCAGATCTATTGTTCTGCAATATTTCCTCCTTAGACGAAGTAGTAGCTGTGTAGGTTGGATTGCCCTGGGTATTTCCAATGCCTAGATCTTTCTTTAAACAATCGATCTAATGATTTTTACAAATGAAAAATGATGTTACTAGGGGCCTTATCTGCCGGAACAACGACATATTTGTCATGAATGGAAAGTCGATATCATGACGCTTGTTTATGGTCTTCCAAACGTTTAGATTGTATCTGCACTGAAGAGACACAAGTTGTCGAAATGCGCATATGCAGAAAATAAATTCACAGTAACTTCGGTACTTAGTTATTTGTCATCAAGTTTTGTTTTTCAGACGCCCTAAGTTGGCAGTGTAGATGTATAGGTCCAGTTATGAGGGGGGGGGGGCAGGACCTTTTTCGGGGTGTCGGGATTGGATGTTTTGAAGCCCGGGATTTCGGGATTTTTATCGGGATTTCGGGAAATTTATTCACCTGAAATCGGGATTTCATCAGTCTTTAAGTTTCTTTTTGTAGTTCGGGATTTCGGGATTTAGAAAAAATAAAGTCGGGATTCCGGGATCAGATCCCCTCCTCCCCCCAGTTATGACGCTGATGATGATGTATCAAACCGACAAACAGCGAATATGACAAAACAAGACTTTCATTGGAAGTAGATTATGCTTAACCTTCCGGGGCATCCGATGAAATCTCCACTTTTTGTGTGGCTCACACTGCTTCATTCTGTTGTGTGGCTCACACTCCTTCATTCTGTTGTGTGGCGTTCTTTTGTTTTTTGTTCCTTTTGTAAGGTTGTCCTAATTTTTGCTTAATATAAATTGCTGTATTGTTTGGATTCTTGATTTTTGTAGATTTTTCTCACATATTGCATGGGTATTCGTTTTGCGATGTATTATGCCTAAACTCTTCCAAATGCCCAACTTACGTTACACCCAAGTTTACGTTTCTTCGTCTGATGTTCTAATGTTTTTATTATGAATAAATTAATTAAGGTAGTTGCCATCTTTAAATGAAAGTTATGAGAATTTCATAAATGCGTTCTGAATTACTAGTAGTAGGACTAGAGGTTCTCAATAAACATGAAAAAAAATAGGTTCATACCTGATTTTGGGTTACAAGCATTTAAATTTTGGCTCGAAAATCCCATTTGCCAGATTTTTCATATGCTTTGTATAGAAATTTGCAAGTCTTCGAAAAAACGAATGAAGGAGTAATGTCAGTTTCTTGAAATTTTGTGAAGAATATTGGCAAAATATTTTACATGTTATGATATGGAAAACAACAGGAATCCGAAATCAACGGAAAAAACTACCTTAAAAGCATAATCTCATTGAGTAAGTCTGGACTGATTACTGGTTGTATGTTAATTACTGTTTGTCAACAAATGGTTAATATGTATATTCCTTTCCACTACAATTCAGCACGATGTAACATTTCTGTTGCACATACATGTGTCTGCTTGAGACACTTTTCTTTGTTGTTCTGTCCGAGTGTCCCCTGGTTGATGATCGTGAAGCCAAAACGTTAAGCATTTCACTTCTGTCTTAAGTTTTCTTATCATTTTTTACATTTATGTCCATTATACCTTTTAATTGTGGCCCACTTTACCATTTTATTCCTGTTTATACAGTTTGTCTACTTTTTCTTTGGTGTCAGTAACAAGAAAATAGTATCTAAACACTTCTTTTGCTTCGGTATTCGCTTACGATGTATGTTTACAAAATATGTTGCTTCTTATATATTATCAATTTCAACCATCCTTGATTGATCCACAACCTACCCCCCTCCTCCTGTATATTTGAGTCCGGTAATTAAGACCGATGTGGAGGGACTGGAGATTACTTTGCAGTTGGTTCCGAAAATATGAGGTATTGATTCTTATTCATATCCTAGCCTTAGGTTTGTCAATGAATTAAATGTTGAACAGGTTGGAAATATTCCCAATACAGGACTTTCGAGATAGGCACTTTTTCCCACATGGTAAAAGAAGGAAAGTCTGGAAGAAATAAAATATCATGTTCATTTTATTTTTTTTCCATACTTCATTTACTTAATAGCCCAAACCGATCATGGCTTGCTTACACTTTAAAGAATGGTTAATGCGGTTGTAAATATAATTTTCTTTGGAAAAAAGTAGCAGAGAATCATTGTAAACTCTTAAAAGCTTAATGAATCCCCAAATCAAGGTGACTTATTTTTTGTTTTCAGTTATAAATAATTAGGTACTCCAACGAAGAATTTTGTAAGCAAAGTTTTATGATTTATCACTTTTCATTGAACAAATACATAATGATGACATCGTGCATGAAGACGCACGTTAAGTGTTGTATTTAAATTGCAACTCATACTTTTCAATTGCAAAGTTTCAAATAGATTCATGAATGCACGTAGGTGCAGGGCAATTTTAACTTTTACTTGTTTTTGCAGTTTTCTTGAATTTTCTTCGTAGTTTATCTCAATTAGTGGCCAAAGTGCCGAAACTCCAAATAATTTTGAACCAGTTTTTCCTTAGCTCTCAATAGAACTGGTGAATGCGAAGGAAAAAACAATACCTGAAATGGAAAATTGCATTTTTTAAATTAAGCTAATTTATCCTTAATCTACATTTTTGAGGAATTGCAAGTATTGAAGCAGATAACAATCTTTTTTTACCGTTATATTCATTGAATGAGAACATTCAATTTTTCGTTGGAGTACCTATATAAATCGTTCAGCATTCTTATGAGAACAGAATTATACTGCCTGAAAGCTCAAACCGTATAGATTTATAATTTTTATGTCTGGTGATGCGCCATTAGAACTGTAAAATGTAATTAACGAAGAACTAGCCATTTATCCCAATTGTGAGAAGTTATCCAAATGGGGATATATTATCCCAGTTGTGGATATTCCCAACCTGTTTAAATCAAATTTGTCAACTTCACGGGGTATAAAGTCTAGTTTAAGTTTTGGTTGGATGTGAAAAAATAAGTCGAAAGTGGTAGGCGTTGAGATGGATTGACTTAAACAAATAGACTTATTTTATTTTTTGATGCTTTAGAGTTCTTAAATATATGTCCATTCTTCGGTCATTTGTCATACGAGAATGATAGCTTAAACATTACATTTTAATCGTTGATGAATTCGTCTACAAATCGGGTCAAACAGCGGCCATGCATGGAAGTTAAAACTACACATACCAAAACGAAGGCTGCAAACGCTAAAAAGCAAGTTCTGATGATTTCTGTTATGTGTATTTGAAAAATTTTTCTTGTATTTTGTGAGAAATAAAGAAGTAAATATGGTCTAATAAAAAAAAATGAAGACTAAATCAATACTGATTGGATGACAAAAATATTGGTAAAAATGGTTGGATGCAACACATTTGTGTTTAAGGCCATAACAATAAAACAAAAACTAAATTTTATCTCTCCAAACCCTTTTTTTAGTATATGATAGATATCGTCTTATTAGGTTTCTTTTAAAGTGACAGCTTGTATCACTCAATGCTTATAAAAATGTATGAAGAACGTTGGATGAGAACCTCGGATATTCTAAGTGCTTTGTATTTTCAGTGAAATGTGAATACTATAGCCCTTTTCAAAAAGTGTTGTTCTCTTTTCCTGGATTTGAACTCTCCCACCAAATGGAAGTACAACACTGTTCGCTTCCGGTTATCACTCGTACGGTTGGCTTACAATACACAACTTAAACCCTGAATACATTTTGATTCTAACAAAATTGGTGCAGTGTCACAGTAAACCACAGTGAAAAATGACATGGTAATCAAAATATGAACAGTTTTATGAACTGTGTTCAGGATGAACAACACTTGCCATGTTGGGTTGATAACCGGAACTGTTTATTTGAACCTAAATGCCGAAACCGAAGGGCGGAACAAACGATTTTTTTAAAAGGTCTGTATGCCTCTGGTATTTTGAATAACATTAAGTTTATTGATAAAAATGCGTTTTTATTATTCAAAAATTGAATGCACTATTTTTTAATTTTCTGAAAGAATTGAATCCATTATTTTATAGTTGTATTGGTTGGAAAACTGTGCGAAAACCCGTGCGCTCGTTTTAATTACCCCGCGCGCGTACTGAGAAAGATTTACAATAAAAAATACAGCAACAGTGATGTGGATTTTTTTTTCGTTAAAGCTGAGACCGAGGCATATTTTAGTTTTCAAATCAACCTTTAACGTGAATCAAATGGCTTTATGGCCCTGTCACATTATAACGCACAGAACCAACGTGTGCCCAGCGTGTGAGAATATTTTCGTACACGCTGGTGTGCGTTGTATAAGTTAGAGGCACGTTCGCAACACGTTACCAACACGTCGACACACGTTGGCGTGCGTTGTTGAACGTTGGGTGCGTCAGAAAATTTTGAACATGTTGGTGGTGTTGATAAGTTATGCAGACGTTAGGCGAACGCAAGAGGTGGGTTATGCACGTAATGTGTGCGATATGTAGTAGTTTCTCGAAATTTGCAAATGACATTGAGATTAAGAATTTCAAGCTGATCTTATAAAGATCGTCAAAACGCAATACAAACGCTCTATGAATGACATAAGACCGTTATGAATACGTTCAGTATTCGTCAAGTATGCTAGTTTTGCTTCATAAATATTCAGTATTCAGTATCAATCTCAGCTTTTACTCAAGACGTAGGCATATCAGTAAAGAATCAGGTAAGAAAACTGTCCTGACAAAAATCTGTTTGGATTGTAATTTTTGGGTGAAATAATATGGTTAAAAGTTTTATATAGGTAATATATTTAATTTGAAAACGTAAACATTTTCTCTGCACAATGTTTCTTTATCCAATATTTGGATGTAAAACATGCCAGATTTTTAAACATTTCATGCGATGGTAATTTTCTATAAAACCGCATTTTCAGTGGGATAACTTGGGAACCGACTAAAACCCATCTATAATTCATATATCTTCTGTTCAAGTTTCATTACAATCGGACCTATGGAATTTTTTGGATTTACTGTTAAAAATGATTTTTTTTGTAGTTTTGCGCGTGGTCTTTCGATTTTGACTCGAGTTATACACTATTTATCAACAGGTAATAGGTATTCCCATGGGTACAAATTGTGCACCTCTCATTGCAGATCTTTTTCTTTTCTGTTACGAACGAGATTTCATGAAAAAAACTTCAAAACGGAACCATACCTAACAGTGATAAACTTATTTCTATTTTCAATGATAACAGCAGGTATATTGACGATATCCTTACTATTGATAATCCCAGTTTTTAGATTATGTATACATTATTTAACCACAACAACTGAAATTAAATAAAGCTAACAATGATTCAAAATGTTGCCCTTTTCTGGATCTGACTATCATTATTGACTCTGGTAAAATCAAGACCAAAATATATCATAAAAGGGATGATTTTAATTTCACTATTACTAATTTCCCTTTTCTTGACGGCGACATTCCCCTTGCTCCATCCTACGTGGTGTATATTTCTCAACTGGTACGATTCGCACGAGTTTGTTCTACTCTTGATGATTTCAATGAACGTAACCGTACTATTACAGACAAACTTTTACAACAGGGTTACAGATTTCATAAGTTGTTGAATACATTTAAGAAGTTTTGTAATAGATATGAACATGTTATATCTAAATATGGGGTTACTCGTAAACAGCTTATTACTATGGGCATATCTAGTCCTCAATTTTACGGAAATGTTGTTAAAAAATGCCAGAAATTGATTAAAAATCCAGAAAAGCTGGGACGTAACTTACATTCTTTACATAATAGGGGATATCGGCAAGATATTCTGCTTGCATCCGTTAAATCAGCTTTGAGACCTAGTGACCTGAACATTTTGCACACCTACTGGCCTCTCACTGATACTACCGATGTCTACTGACATTTATGATGATTCCGGGAAGTTTTTAGTTTGATTTTTCTTCCGTAGTGCGACAGTGTTCTACCAGCAGACTAGGCTCCTTGAGCTAGCCGACAGTTTAGCGGCGAGCACTCCTTGACCCATCTTTCAAAATTACGTATTGTCTTTTTCTCTCCTTTCAAGGTTGTGGTCATGGAGTTAGTAGTCTACCTGTATTGGGTTTTATTCGTATGTTTTTATACTATAGGGAAACGGGACAGATAAAGGGGAGATTTGGGTACCCATAAACCGGTTTAACCCTACCGCTGGCTTTTGCTAGTGCCGGTACCAAGTCCGGCTGTCCCGAGTTCCTATCGTTGTCTACGTTTGTCTTTTGTCTTATACGTGTTTTTCTTGTGTAGTTCCCTTACAAATTGTTGCATGTAATTATAATTTTCAGCCATTGTAGGTGTTTCCTGTTATCCATTTTTAAACATTTATGTTCCTTTGGCCACAAATTGTTAGTTTTCCCACTTTGATTGTGATCGTCATCTAGCCTACAAGACGATTTTGTCAAAATTTTCCTCTTTGCATTTCCGTGTTTGCATATGACATTTAGCGTTTTATACGAGACCTAGTGACTCTGCTAGAGATGGGTCGTTATACTGCATGGAGTGTGGCGTGCCTTCGCCTTGGCATGGCTTACTAATATATTTTACCCATTCATATATGCTGTAGATAGTAGCCATACCAGTTGAAGATTAATACATTGTTAAACCTGGTTAAAACATGAAATTCCCGTTCCAAGTCGCGAATATGACGACTGTCCCAATTTGTTCCGAGTTGTGGTTTAGGTGCTGTTGGATTTGTCATTCGCTCAATGGAGTTCCCTTTCGTCTCTTTCCGATCATGTTTCTGATTTACATATTTCAAGGTTCAGGGATATTTTAAATATTGTTTTGAAATAGCTTTTAAAATTTTATTCTGTAAAATGGTGTAACCTTTAAATAATTTTCAGGAATACTCATATACCACGGTGCATAGCCATAACAGATTCTTTCGGATGGACAGGATTCTTTTGGAATCGCGTAAAGGATCATTTCGGATGTTTTGAGGAAAATTCGTGTACGAGTATGCAATAATTGGACTTTTTATAATTGTTTATTGTCTAGATCGGGTAAGTGATAATATCACGGAACTTTTGGATCATCCCTTCATTCAAACTAACCGTTTCGTTATGTAAACATTGTTGGTTTTGTTGGTTAATTCTAACTTTTGACAGCGAATGGATCCTTTAACGAAAACATTTTTGGCATTTATCTGTTTCACAACGAAGAACTATAGGATGTTATACACGAATAAGTATTTTTTGGAACAACAGAAGACTCAGAACTTACTTTGGCAAAATATTTTGTACGAATATAACACAGACGAGACAAAATGTAAACATACTCTGGAAACGGACACTAAATGGCACGGATTTTCTAGGATGCTAATGCAGTACAAAGTGGTTTATGTTTTAAATTATACAAATAATTATAAATAAACAATTTGAACATCAGGAGGGTTATTTTCACAAAATGTATAGGTCAGGGCTTCTGCTGAACACGTTTTAAGGGTCATTTTTTTTTAATGCGAGTGTTTCAAACTGGTGCTACCAAATTTCGGCAAAAATTATTTGATAATCCCTTCATATTATTACTCAATACAGATCTGTATGACCAGATCTGTACTTCAGGAAATATGATTTATGACATAATTTGAGCAGAAACCGTACAGTGGCAACCTATTTTCGGTAGACTTTTTCGATTTTTTTTTAACTGTACTTCATTCTTAAAGATCTGTATGGAATTCGAAAGAATCTTTCATTTACGTTTTGTGGCTAAACTAGCTGTTAAATATGAAAGTTTCAATCAAGACCGCGGTCGAGTTTGGAATCCAATCGCCTGAAGATTTTACAGGTATACTGCCTTTCACTGATACCGCCAATGTCGACTGAAATCCATGATGATTCTTTACCAAACCCTTCAGGTTTTTAATCTGAATTTTCTTCCGTATTGCGACAGTGTTTTACCAGCAGACTAGGCTCCTTTAGCTATCCTTGAGTTCAGCGATAAACACTCCTTGACCCATCTCTCTAAATTACGTTCTTGTCTTATTCTTTCCTTCTCAAGATTCTCAGTGGTCTTGGAGTTAGTAATCTACCTGTATTGGGTTTTATTTGTATTTTTAAAATACTATATCTTTAGCTCTTTCTTGTGCCAGTGCTCTATAGCCATTTTCCCCATAACGGTTTTTCCGGGGGAAAATTAGCAAATGCCGATCCCCCGTATAAATTTGGGCATGTTCCAAACTTTCCCCCATACGGAACACGGGTGGAAATGAGATCATTGCCATTTTCAACCGTACATATGCTATTTTTCTCCTAATATTATAGCCTCAGCATCATTATTGGTAGCATGAAATTTACTTTCTCAGATATTTAATTATACATGTATGTCAAAATTTAAGAGCGGTAATGATATTTTTATGTGAATTATTGACATACTGAAAAGGTCTGTCAGTTCAGAGACATAGATATTTGTCTATGATTAGTTCAGACGACATGCCCGACGAGTTGAGATAGACAAGACATACATGTACGTGTATGTTCTTCAAGATAAAGAACAACAATAAAAGCGTTGTTCTATTGCATGTGTTTGCCATGTATTTGTAGAGACCTTGTCTCACATGTAATATACTCCATATCCCTTCATGACTTATATGTGTCATAGAACAAGTAATTTGTATAGGGGAAAATCAGCATGGAGGAAAATGGAAATACGTATACGTATTGTACGTTTTCCATGGGAACAAATTGACAATTATCCCAATTTTCCCTGGAGAAAATGAGAATGATCTCACTTCCCCCGGGGAAAATCTAGCATGGTTGAAAAATTACAATATAACAAATTGACAATTATCTCAATTTTCCCTGGGGGGAAATTAGGATGATCTCACTTCCCCCGTGTAAAATCTAGCATGGTTGAAAAATGACAATATAACACCGGTATCAAGTCCGGCTAGTTCCTATCGTTGTCTACGTTTGTCTTTTGTCTTTTTATTGTTTTTTCTTGTGCAGTTGCCAGGTAGATTTTGGCATGTGATTGTAATTCTCGGCCATTTTAAGTGTTTCTGTTATCTCCTCTTTATTTCTGGAAAGCATTCGGCGAACGAAACCAACTTGCGTTAGAAGGACAGTTCTCTTAATATGATTAGAGATGGTGCCGATGTGCTGTGATGCTGTTGGGACCAGACGCCGTGTCATAGACCCATACGTTACATAATATATGTAAGGACATCTGTCAAGTGACGGGAAGGAGAACGGCACATATAGCCGTTGCAGGAAGTATAGGGTTGCGCAAAATATGAAAAGTATGGTTTATTAAAATCTTTTAACTTTTTTCTATGTATATTGAAATTTGTCTCATGAACTATAAAATATATCAAATCGTAAGCTTGAAAACCGAGGTAAACATTGCAATCGACTTTGTTAACCTTCTAAACCAGATTGATTCACACTGTACTTGGATGCAGGCACAAATATACATGATAATGATATAGGGAGCCTTTCCCATTATGATGAATTAATAGGTTAAGATTCATATCTTATAAATCATATTCAATGCATTCGGGACAGGTAAAATTAACACTTAAAAGATTCTCTTAAGACAAGGACCACTCAAGAACTGTTGTGATTGGTTCAAATATGACTAAGTGATTTTGGAGCCTTAATTCTATTATTTGGATAAAATGTTAAACCATGTTCCCCTCTAGTGGCCATCTTGGATGAGTTATGGACCCCCTAGATACCTTCTTTAAAGGGACCATCTATGGACCATTGTGACTAAGTTTTGTTCTTAGTGGGCAAAAAGTTTTTGAGAAGAATATATTTTTGAATGTGTTTTCTTAGGGTCCAATTTTTAACTATGTTCGATGTTGGAACCATTTTTTTTAAATTACGGATCTGCTGGATACCTTTTTGGAAGAAATTCTCTAAGGACCAATGTGACATAGTTTGGTTTTAACTGGACCAGCAGTTTTTGAGAAAACCTTTGACTGTACTTTCTATAGTGCAAGGGACAATCTAAGAACCAATATGACAAGGATTAATTCTAATTTGACAAGTAGTTTCTGAGAATAAGATCTTTGAATGCGTTTTCTATATATCCAATGTTAAACTATGTTCACCACTTGCAGCCATCTTGGATAAGGTACACGGACCTACCGGAAACATTTATTGCAAGGAATCATCTAAGGACCATTTTCGCTAAGTTTGCTTCTACTTCGACACAATGTTCAAAACTTAAACTTTATTTCCCCCTAGCGGCCATCATGGATGAGGTACTTTATCTTGAAGGAATAGACGATTTGCAAATGACCGACTTTGTTTCTATTCTTTTAAATCCCCCCCATTCAAGATCACGTGCCACTGGACAAGATGTCATATTTACAGATAAAACCCTTATAAATTAGCATACTGGCATATGAAATATATTTAGATATTACAAATAAAAAAATAAAAGGTCAAATGAATTTGATAAATTTCACCAAAGCTGAAGTTTGAAAAGCGTACAGGTGAAGAGAATATTATTTTTACATTTTGATTAGTTTACGTTGGAATCCGGTCTAAAGTTGCTTTCCTTCGCATTAATGTGTAAAAAGCGAGGTCAAATTCGGGAATTCCCGTTTGATTTGGCAAATGGTCCATTATCTAAGTACCATCTTGACTAAGTTTGGTTAAACTTGCTAGGTAGTTTCAGAGAGGAAGATCTTTGATGCATTTCCAATATTGTCCTATGTTAAAATATGTTCCCCGCTACGGCCATTATGGTTGAGATCGAAATATAAAAATCACAAATGTTAAAGGGGATCATCCATAGACCATCATTACCAAGTTTAGTTCCAGTTGGCGAAGTAGTTTTAGAGAACTAAAAAAGAGAAAATCTGTGACTGTGTTTCCCATTGGGTCCTATGTTAAACTAAGTTCCCCACTGGCAGTCATCTTTGATTAGGTGTGTTCATAAAAATGACAAAACACTGAAGGGGACCACCCCAGGACTTTTGTGACAAAGTTTGGCTCAAATGTTTCAGGCAAGGTGTTTGAATGTACTTCCTATAGGACCCTATGTTAAACTTTAGTCCCGCTGGCGGTCATCTTTGATGAAATATTAAATAAAAATCACAAAGTTCAAACGGGGATCACCCATGGACTATTGTGACCAAGTTTGGTTCTAATTCGTTAATTGGTTTTAGAGGAGATCTTTGAATGCATTTCCCATAGGTTCCTATGCTGAAACTATGTGGCGGCCATCCTGGATGAGGTGCTGACTAGCCGGACACAATTTTTAACGGAGACCACCCAAGGACGTTTTGACTAAGTTTGCTTTCAATTAGCTCAGTAAATTCATTGAAGATTTTTTTAATGCAATTTCATAGGATCCTGTGATAAACTATTGATTCCAATTGGTTAAGAGGAGAAGATCTTTTAGATGCATTTCCCATGTTCCTATGTTAACACGTAGCCATCTTGGATTAGGCACTGACAGGCCGGACACCATTTTAAAGGGGCAATCCAAAAACTATTTTGACCAAGTTTGGTTTTTACTAGCATATCCATGTGGGCTAAAAAGCGAACTGAACACACTTTTTCTCGTAATCCCCCTGGACCACCCAGCGAGTACGTTATGACACAGAAAAAAACTTGCATATAAGTTATATTAACTAAATTAACGGTAACCTCTGTATTTTATTATTTGTTATTACTGGGTCGAAGCGTCTGCTGTTGGGCTGTTAGCCAGTACTTCGGGGCTAGCCCGAGAACAGATTTTATTTTAACACTTGCAATATCTCAATTTAGCATTTTTTCCAAAACTTAGGAGTATCACCGTCTCGCAAAGCTCTGTCCTTAGCTAATGTGGCTTTTCTATTTAGGTCCTACTGGTAATTGGCTATTAGTTTTTACACATATTTCGGTATATCGATTTCTAAATGTTTTGATTTGATCTACACTGAAAAGACATGAGTTGTCGAAATGGACATCTACAGAAAATAATTTAACAGTAACTTCAGTATTTTTTATCTATATGTATATAACCTATAACGTCATCAAGTTTTATTGCAACAATAGCAACTACCATTAGTAGTCATGATCAGACATGATCCAGACGAATACGCATGTGTATGGAGAGTTTTCTTTTTTCCGGTAAACAACACTCAAAAAGGGCGCGAATGTTGAAAACCGCTCTTCTTTTCAAAATAAGCGCAGACAAAATCTAAAATGATGATCTCCTTCGAAAACAAGATGGCAAATACGTGACAAAATATGTACGAAGAGTATTCGTTCGTCAAATGACCATATACCTACCACATACTATTATGAGTACAGTCCCTTTTTGTGTCAAAAGTTCCGGGTTGTGCGCATCTTGGACTTCCGGTTCTGGTGGCGTGATTTCCACCTTTTGTCGCATGACTGACGATCCTATCACTATTGGCCCAATAGCAACGCATCACATCGTCATCCGCTCAAACTATACGCGAACTGTCCCTATATACATGTACTACTGTCCACAGATGTGACCAATTTTTATTTTAACAATAACCCCAGAAAGCAACACTGAAATCGTCTAACAAGTTTTTCATGTGTGTTTAAAAGGTCATGGCATACAAGCTCGCTTTCAATTCCATGCTCAAACTATCAAATATGAAAGCATCCGTCGTTTGCTTACTAATTTTGAATAAGTATATGTAGTTAGGAAAAATCACAAAACTGAATGTCAATAAAGTACAAATGTAGTTGGTAGGCAAACAATTCATCATGAAGAACATCGTCTTATACTTATTGTGTATTTTTCTGCCTACCATTTTAAGGATCCATATCATATTGCAGGGCGAATATCAGAAGAAACAAGATGTGTTTGTAAAATATTACATATGCCCCTAGCACCTCTATGACCTTGACCTTTGACCTGAAATAATTTTTTGGGGGGCATATTTATGTTGTCTTGACTAGACCTATACACCTGCTAAGTATGATAAATCTATATTGAATAGATCAAAAGTTATAGCGAAGGTTAAAGTTTCGAACGCACAGTCAAACAGACAGACAGACGGGGCAAAAACAATATGTCCCTGATCCTTGATCTGGGGGCATAAAAATCCTATCTACTTGTAATGATGTAGAACGGTTTGACAACCCTTCATCATGTTTATCAGTATTCTCTTCCCTTATAGAATACTGAATACTAATGAAATAACAAAGAAATTTAAGGGTTTTCTGAATTTAACGATGCACCATATATATTCACCGTTTATAGGTTTTTTTTAGAAGAACCTTCAAATTTAAGAATCAGAAGTTTCTAAGCTATGTCTTTACAATTGGTTCCTACTTCAAATTATTAATTTTATATAACCATTATGTGAGCAAGTTCAATTTGATATTTAAGCATCACTGTTCCTGACAAAATTTTCCCGCAAACTAACCCCTTATTAACTTCCAAAATCATCATGTTTATTATTTTTTTACACCTTGATGTTATTTCTAGCTTTAGTTGCATGAAAGCATCATCGTGGCCCCTAAGTCACGATTTTAAAAATAAATACTTCTTAAATAACCACAAACAACGTTTTGTCTTAATGAAGAGAAAACTTTCCATCTGATAGTGTCCTGTGCCATAAAGATCGGAAAGTAGTCCGGTGCCAAAATTACTTGAAACATAAAGAGTCCTTTTCCACCCTTTTAAACAAAGTATCATCTATATTGTCATTTTTCATTCTTTTTAATGGAAACGGGTATTCACATCAAAATTGAATGATACTATTCACTGACAAACAAGAAAATATTTTTAAACATACAGATTTGATGTAGAAAATCAATGCAAACGCTTACGAAATCAACAAGTCTCATCGCAAATCGTCTCACTTAAGTACACATGATGAGATATTCTAATATCATCCAATCAAAGGCATTGAATAAATGTCCAACAATTCCGTGATACATTAACCAATCAGCTACCTAACAGATCCTTCAAAAACATATTTGCATGACTTGCAGTGTGGCGGGTGCTGTTAACAGAGCAGGACATGCTTACCCTTCCGGAGCACCTGATGTCACTCTCAGTTTCACTGGAGTTCACACTGTGAGTGCCTTTGTTTTGAATGTTGTGATTTCTATTTCTGTGCTTTGTGTCTGTCTAACGTCATTGTTTTGTGTCTGGCTCCATTGTTTTCTGTGTTCTCGTTTTGGCCATGTCTTTAGACTTCGATTTTTGTGGATTTCCCTCTTTTGTTCCTNAAAAAAATCTGAAAATGTCCGTTCTGCGATCCAAAAGAATCCTGTCCATCCGAAAGAATCTGTTATAGCTATGCACCGTGTATACCCTTGAAGGCGGTATTTAATTTGAAATAAGCGATTTCGCCGGTAATCACCGGGTTTCTTTTCAATAAATAGGAACTGCAAGCCTCCCCTTTTTGACTCTTGAATTTTGTACCATACTACGTTGCACTATATATCGATACAATTACACTCAAACAACACATCTTGATCTTTCCTAGTCTTTTTAAGTTTTGAGAGGGCCAATCTCCAATCCTGCTGCAATTTAAAAAATGCTGATAAGCCGTGATGAAATCAAAAGAGTGACTGTTTACTCTCCACCCCCGTCAAAATGTTACCATGATAAATGCACGGGTTGTATTCTATACCGATGGCGCAATATTTTTTCTAGATATCAACTAATCAATACTTGCTAAACTTTGCCTACTAGTATTAATTTTGACAAATTAAACTGACGGATGAAGAACAATAATTGAAGCGTTGTTCCTTTTCTTAGTTTTACCTTCATATTTGTAGAAATTATGTCTCATGTACATTTACTCAATATGCTTTCATTGTTTATTACGGGTTTAAAATCAAACCAATTAATTTTAAAAACAATCAGAATCGAAGCAGGTTATTTAAAGAAGAAGTCGAAAATATGGAATGCTTGTAATGGTTACATGTTTTAATGTCAGTATGCATACATTAAATTGCAGAGTAACGCAAGTAGCTGTCTTTGACCAAATCGAATTCGGCCCGTATAGCACTGTCCTCCTGGCATACATATACATGGATTGTCACATGTTTGAAACACACATGGACAATCGCAAGTGGCCTGACATCGTGCACAGTCGTTAAAGGGTGGAGGTACACGAAATATTTGGTTGATTTCTGCAAAAAAGAGAAAATAAAAGCTGTTAATGAAAGGTTACTGTACTGGAACATATTTGTGTAATGATAGCTATAACAGAGCATGTATTACTAGACCACAACTGTTTCCTTTATTTAACAACAGTGACAAAAGGTACTCTGGAAGGTAAAGCTTGTCCTGTTCTGTATATACAGCACTCGTCAAACTGTCAGTAGGTCATATTTTTTAGCAAGACATTTAGGAGTTGAATTTCTACACGCAAGGATAAACGCTGTGGTGAAACAACTATCGAAGTTGTAGGTAACGTTAGTTCTAAAGATGACCATTTACTGTGTCAATACTTAAACATCAAGTTTATGTTCAGTCATTGCTGTAATTGTTACTACAGAAGTTTTACGGTCTTTACAATGATTTGAAAGACCGTTACAATATATTTATTTTACAGATGAGGATAGACACCTTTTGGTAGAGCCACGCGTGGAGCATGATTACCCTTCCGGAGCATCTGATGACACCTCCGTTTCCGTAGGGGTTCACCGCTAGTGCTTTAGTTTTGTTCATTTTTGTTTATTCGTTTTATTTTTGTCATGCTGTCTCAATTCGAGTTGGATATTAATTGCCGTGATTTTACATTATTTATTTTAGCTTTTTTGCTTCAATATCTGTTTGCCGATGAAAATACAGAATTTGCAGTTCTTAAAGACCTTGAATGGGCTGATAAGAATTTAAAAGCAAGTGGCCATGATTTTTTTTATATGTAACCATAAATTTAAAGTTCCTTTCAACATGAATATGTTATCTATATCTCGTTGTTGATTGACAGCCTGCGTGCATTGTATATGCACACAGTTTCCATTTCTAGATATTAGTTTGTCACATAAACTTATTTAATAAGACATATGGAATGACCCGGAATACATGTTGTTACAACAATTTTTGTTTTGGGTAAGCGTGGTGACAATATTGGTACAAACAGTACACCTCTCTTCATCGACATCCTCTTGTATGAAGCTTTGATTTTGAATGGAATGTTAATGGAGATGCTAAAGACACACCTCTGTACGTTTTTTAACAATTGGTTGTCTACATAGAGAGGATCCGTATTGTATTGATAAGTAACATAAAAACAACTGAATACATAATATTCTCTTCTGTAAATTTTCATCCCATACAAAGCATTCATGATTTTTCCACCCTTCTCTGTTTCATGGCAACTGGCGTCATTTTGAAACCACCTTTACATATTACCGGTATATACAAACTTTCTGTTTCGTCTGTTTAGTCCAATTGAAAGGACTTTTCCTCGGCTTCAGATGTACATTTCTAATGATTCCTGGCAATGGGCATTGTTTTGAAAAATCAAAGATCCGCATATTGTCATATTATCAATAAGTTAAGATCATTTAAAATATTGGAAAAATCTGCCGGATTAGTTTAATAAGAAAACAGAAGACATGGAATATCATGAATGAAAAAAATAGCAACGAGTCTCCACAAAACTATTTTTTTCTAACCTAAACTTAAGGGGAGAAAAAAGTTTTTTTTTTCTTTAAAACCCACAGGAAAAACAGAATGATAATGATCCTGAATGCTGCTTGTTTAAAAAAAAGTCTGATTCGACTATAGATTATTATCGGTCTTTTTCATTTGAAAACATGCTTATTTGTCCTTATATGATTGCATTACAGATATTTCAACTGTTTTATTTTTCACAAACCAAAAACAAACTGCTGCCCGTCAACAGTTTAGAGTCTGTTGACCGCATCCTAATGTTGATCGCTTATTTCGATTGGTTGAATAACTTTACGCGCATGTCTAACGATCTGTCGTCTCACGCCTTTTGAATGGTGATGTGATGTGTCTATGGAAGAAACGAGACGTATCAACTGAAAGCCGCAATACCAATAAATGCAATACAGGTAGATATGCAAAAACTTATTTTATAAGACATTCGTCATGAAAACGTATAACAAAATAGTCATAGGCTAGTTCTTCTGACTACAGCTGTTTTGTTGACCCTCTGACTAAACTATGAAACTCAGCCTACGGTTTCAAACAATAGTTCAGTCATCGGATCAAACAAAACATCTGTTGTTTTCGGAACCAGTCGATAACTATATTGTTGATACCATATGATTAAGTCTCCCAAACGAAGTTTTTGGAGACCTATTGTTTTTTTTTGTTAATATATTAATATCGGTACTCAATAGAATTTCAAATTCAATGAACAATGGTGCAATGAATAGGTATCTGCTTAAATAATAAGAAATTAAAATTTAAATTTTGAAAAAAAATCCAGGTTAATGAGAATTTTACATTTATATAACAGTTAATGAAAAAGTGGTCATTATCGTGAAATAAAGACTGTCCGCGGGAGAGTGGTATTAACTGAGCTGGTGATAATAACTGAGCCGAAGGCGAGGTCATTATCTGCATCGAAGTCAATACCACTGTCCCAAGGGCTGTCTAAATTTCACGATAATGACCACTTTTTCTTCAACTATTGTTTTTATTTCATTGAGGAAACCATAGCATTTTTCACATTCTGTCATCTATTTATAAACATTAAAGTGACATGTTAATGTTTATATCGTTTTGTTGTCTGATGAATGTTATACCTAAATTGCATTTCAACATTTATTATTATTACTCGAAAGACAATTACGCTCTGATAGTTTAAGATATACAAGATTAATCATGTATCATAACCGTTTTGAAACTAGAGACATAATTCTAAAACCACAATCAGGCAATACCGTGTGGTATTGCCCGGTACTATCACATGGTAATGCCCGCTTGACATGTTAAAGTACATTAATAAACACCACGTGGAAATGATTCAATCAATAAAAAGAAATCAATTTTCACCTATATGAAATAACATTAATTAATTATCCGGTATTATTTTTCCCTCACGGTCCAGTTCCGTTGAGAGATGATACAAAACGCGTTCCGATATTTTGGAGTAAAAGTGCTTTGGCCGCTAATATATAAAAAATGAACAGAAAGGATATACTCATAAAATTTACAATAACGTGCATTGATGATTTCACATGAAACTTTGCAATTTGAATATATAGGCTGCAGATTTAAAAAAACGTGAGTCTTTATGCACCATGTAATTGTGATATTTGCAATGACAAATCATGAAAATTTGCTTTGTTTGGGAGGTTGTAATTTAAAATCAGCTGGTTTAACGATTTACTTACTGTTACGTCTGTAGTACCGTTTTCCACCATGAACAACTGTAGACAGGAACAGGATTAAAATGATACACTTAAACATAGTAAACAGTTTAACTATGTCTTTTTCCTGTATCTTAATGTAATTTTAAGCATCAAAGATTTGAAAACATACATCAATCTAAATAAAATGTCATCTGAATGTAATTAACCCTATTGTAAATGTCGTTTTTCGGTCATGTAATGTAAATATTAAGTTTATTTGCATCCAAACATGCATGTTTAAGTATGTTTTAAGAAAAAAATGTAAGTATTTTTTGTTTCTTTGACGATTAAATGAAATATATAATAGGGGAAAAAACTTTATTTCCTTGTCCTATGGATTGATGTGGATTGTCCTTGTCCTATGGATTGATGTGGATTGTCCTTGTCCTATGGATTGGTGTGGATTGTCCTTGTCCTA
>MJUU01034504.1:4162-21308 GCA_002080025.1 Modiolus philippinarum
AAAACAGTACACGCGGGGATGCCAAAAGAAATAAAAAGATCTTTCAAGACGTGGGTACGTGGTTAAAATTTGCCCTATTGGTTCCTGCTGCACCATCGTCGAAAGACTAAAGGACCACATAGTCAGGTATCACAAATTCAACAAGAAAAGCGAACAGCTGAAAAAACTTTTAAGGAGAGCAGAACCTCTAACTGAACAACAAACAGAAACAGAATCGGAGATAGATGAAAATCCAATGGCTATAAAGGAGGAACAGAATTCAGAATCAGATATTATATCAGTCACCCCAGTTAAGGGTAAAAGCATTGCTCTTCAAACCGGAGATAAGGTTAACCTTTTATTTTATATACAAACTATTTTTTCCAGGTTTCAGATGTTTGCAAAATGACTATTTAGCATGTATTGTCTACAATCTGTGAAAACATTCCAATATGTACACAAACCATATATGTGTAGAATAACATGTATAAATACTTTTAAACACAAATGCAGACACACACACACACACACAAGCACTTGCACATCAGTCATGTTTGTTTGAAAAAATTTATTTAAGTGAACACATGTGAATACACAGAAATACGCGTGTACACACATTATCATTTGTTTGCACACATACATGTTTATCAAAAAATATTTTTGTGTTAACATATATATGAACACGTTTTTACACGTATCCACAATTGCGTTCAAGTACCTAAATAGATATGTGTTTATACACTAGAACACGTGTAAATGCTTACATATGTCTGCAAAAAAACATGTTTACATACTAATTCAAATTAATTTTGCATTAATAAACACAACCACATATTAACACACTAACCGATGTCTCCACACAAACATGTGTGTTCTCTTATATATAGACGTGTTTGCATAGGAATCAACATGTGTTAATACGCATAAACATTTGAAAGAACATTTAGACAGTTTTCATTTTCTGATAGAAATGATCAAGTACATATAAACATGAGTGAATACACATAAACATGTGTTGATACATAGAAAGATTTGTGAACACATAAATAGATCTGTACACTGTTATTTGCACCTATGTTTAAATAAAGAAAGTATAGATATGTCGCATATCATGGTGCCAATCTACAAATGTTTATGTATACCTATGTGTTTTCCCACATAAACATTGGGTAGAAGGATACAAATATACACGTTTGCATAGATGTGCTCAATTGCAGTGACACGTGTTTATGCTTGTAATTTTGTAACTATATATAAACATGTGTGATTACTCATAAACATGTGCAAACACACATAAACATGTATTAACACACAGTAATTCTGACATACCAATTCAAATGTGTGATCTTAGATGCATATGTGTTTGTACACAAACACATAGGTGTGTTCACTATTACACATCACATTTACATATGTTTGTGTATATATGAAATGTGTTTACACACAAAAACAGGTGCATACACATAAACAGGAGTGCTCAATTTGATCTATACATGTCTTCATGAGTAATCATATTTCTGTCTGAGATAACCTTTATTCGTTTAGCAGATGCTGTGTGTTTATTCTAGCCTTGCAATTTGATTATTATTCTGACTTGTCTTTTTATTCCTGCCCCCCGGCACCTGAATAGGTTTTCAGGGGCTTTGGCTACAGAGCTGCCGGGCGCGTCCCCAGGTGGTGGATAGGGGAATGTCCTGTCTTTGCGGGGTAGTCAGGTCATAATACGGAAAGCCTGACCACGAACCATTGTAGCCAAACTTTGTGGAGAAACGCCACGCTCCATGCAGTATAAAGACCCCTTCTATATTTCTCTAAAGAGAGCAGACGCACTGGGTGTCGTATAGAAGGCTAAATTTCCTGCCCCTACCCATTTCTCCCCTTTTCCAGTGGCAATCAAAAGTCGTTGCCCCGGTTGTCCCTTCCACCTTTATTTCTTTCTTCTTTTACTTACAATTTGTTTTGAATTGATTAACTTGTTCTCGTCCTGATATAGCTGAAATATAAGTATATAAATATAAGTATATAACTTAAACCCTACCCCGTCTGTATCTAGCTGTAACAATACCCCTAATATATATAACTGTAAACCAATCCCTATGTATATAACTGTAACCCAAACCCTAATGTATTAAACTGTAACCGTACTTCTAATGTATATAACTGTTACTCTAACCCTTATGTATATAAGTGTAACCCTAACCCTAATGTATAAAAGTGTAACCCTACCCCTAATGCAACGCTAACCCCTGATGTTTATAACTAATAAAATGCACCTAATGTATATAACTGTAACCCTACCACTAATGTATATTACTGTCACCCTAACCTTTATGTATATAACTGTAACGCTATCCAGAATGTGAGAAAATGTAATCCTACCCCTAATGTACATAACTGTAACCCTACTCCTAATGTATATAATTATAACCCTAACCTTAATGTATATAATTGTTACCTAACCAGTAATGGATATAAGTGAAACCCTATCCCTTATGTATATAGCTGTAACAATACCCCTAATGTATATAACTGTAACCCTTACCCTAATGTATATAACTGTAACAATAACCCTAATGTATTTTACTGTAACCTCTATCCTAATGTATAAAACTGTAACCCAACCCGTAATGCATGTAGCTGGTACACTAACCCTAATGTATATAAATGTAACACTACCCCTAACGTATATAGCTGTCACCCTAACCCCTTATTTATAAAACTGTAACCCTAATCCTAATGTATATGACTTTAAAGTAAACCTTAATGTAAATGACTCTGTCTCTTCCACTAACGCATATAACTGTAACCCTAACCCTAATGTATATTATTGTTACATTACCAGTAATGTAAATAACTGAAAGCCTTCCCCTACTGTATATAATAGTAACCCTCACCTTTATGCATATAACTGTAGCCTTAACCCAAATACATATACATCTGTAACCATACCCCTAATGTATATGACTGTTACCCTAGCCCTAATGTATATAGCTGTAATCCGTACCGATATGTATAAAACTGTAACCCTTACCCTAATGTTTATTATTCTAATCATAACCGTAATGTATATAACTGTTACCCTTCCCCTAATGCATATAATTTTAACCTTAACGTAATTTATATAACTTTCCTTCTGCCGTTAATGTACATAACGGTAACCCTAACCCTTATGTATATAACAGTACCTCTACCCTTTATGTATATAACTGTAACCATAATCATAATGTATATAAATGTAACCCTACCCCTAATGTATATCACTGTTTCCCTACTCATAATGTTTATAACTGTTACCCTAACCCTAATGTATATAACTGTAACCCTAACCCTAATGCATATAACTATAACCCTTATCCTAATGTGTAAAACTGTAACCCTACCCCCACCTCTTAAACCAGATGTATATAACTGTTAAAAATACCTCTAATGTATATACCTGTCACCCTAACCCTAATGTATGTAACTGTAACCTTGACCGTAATATGATGACTGTAAACAAAAACTAATGTAAATAACTGTTACCCTTCCACTAATGCATATAACTGTAATGCTAACCCTAATGTATTAAATTGTAACAGTACTCCTAATGTATATAACTGTTACCGTAACCCTAATGTAAATAACTGTAACCCTAACCCTAATGCATATAACTGTAACCCTTATCGTAATGTACAAAACTGTAACCCTACCCTTAATGTAACTCTAACCCCTGATGTATATAACTGTTAAAAATACACCTAATTCATGTAACTATAACCCTACCACTAATGTATATAACTGTCACCCAAACCCTAATGTAGATAATTGTTACATTACCAGTAATATTTATAACTGAAACCCTACCCTTAATGTATAAAGCTGTAACAATACACCTCATGTATATAACTGTAACCCTATCCCTTTATATATATAACTGTAACCCTAACCCTAATATAATTAACTGTAACCCTAACCCTAATGGATATAGCTGTAACTCTTACCTATATATATAGATATATATATACCTGTAACCCTTAACATAATTTCAAAACTGTAACCCTTAACCTAATTTACATAACTGTAACCCTAACCATTATGTATAAAACTGTACCCCTAACCCTAATGTTTATTAATCTAACCATACCCCTAATGTATACCAATGTGACCCTGCCCCTTATGTATCTAACTGTTACCCTACTCCTAATGTTGAAACTGATAATCCTAACCCTAATGTATATAACTGTAACCCTACCGCTAATGTATATAACTGTAACCCTACCCCTAATGTATATAACTGTAACCCTATCCCTAATGTATATAATTGTAACCCTAACCCTAATGTATATAATTGTTACCTTACCAGTACTAGATATAGCTGTAACCCTTACCCACATGCATATAACTGTAACTCTTACCCTAATTTACATAACTGTAACCCTAACCATTATGTATAAAACTGTAACCCTAACCCTAATGTGTATTACTCTAACCATACCCCTAATTTATTTAAATAAGACCTGTCCCTTATGTTTATATAAGTTATCCTACTTCTAATGTTTAAACTGAAACTTAACCCTAAGGTATATAAATGTAACCCTAACCCTAATGTATATAACTGTAACCCTTATCCTAATGTATAAAACTGTACCCGTACCCGTTCTGCATGTAACTGAAACACAAACCCTAATGTAGATAACTCTAACCCTACCCCTAATGTATATAACTGTCACCCTAACCCTAATGTACATGGCTGTAACCCTTACCATAATGTACATGACTTTCAACAAAACGGTAATGTAAATAACTGTTAACCTTCCCCCAATGTATATAACTGTAACCCTAACCCTAATGTATATAACTGTAACTCTAACCCTAATATATATAATTGTAACCTTCCAGTAATGTTTATAACTGAAACCATACCCCTAATGTATGTAACCCTAATCCGAACCCTTATGTATGTGATAGCAAACCTAACCTTTATGTATATAACTGTACCCCTACCCATAATGTATATAACTGTAACCCTAACGCTAATGTATATTGATTGATTAGTTAGAGTTTAACGTCCAATGAGCAATATTGCAGCTATATCAGGACGAGAACAAGTTAATCAATTCAAAAATTGAAAGTATCAGAAGAAAGAAATAAAGGTGGAAGGGACAACCTGGGCAACGACTTTTGACTGCCACTGGAAAATTGGAGAAATGGGTAGTGGCAGGAAATTTAGCCTTCCATACGACACCCAGTGCGTCTACTCTCTTTAGAGAAATATAGAAGGGGTCTTTATACTGCATGGAGCGTGGCGTTTCTCGACACAGTTTGGCTACAATGGTTCGCGGTCAGGCTTTTCGTATTATGACCTGACTACCCCGCATAGACAGGGCATTCCCCTATCCACCACCTGGGGACGCGCCCGGCAGCTCTGTAGCCGAAGGCCCTGAAAACCGATTCAGGTGCCGGGCCCTAATGTATATAACTGGAATCTTTATCCTAATGTATAAACCTGTAACCCTACCTTTAATGCATGTAACTCTAAATCTAGCAATAATGTAGATAACTGTAACCCTACCCCTCATGTAACTCTACCTCCTAATGTATGTAACTGTAACCTTACCCCTAATATATATACCTGTAACCCTACCCCTAATGTATATAACTGTTACCCTTCCCAATGTATATAATTGTAACCCTAACCCAAATGTAACCCTTCCCCGAATGTAAGAAACTGTAACCTTACCCCTAATGTATATAACTGTAACACTACCCCTAATGTATATAACTATTACCCTAACCCTAATGAATATAACTGTAACCCTGACCCTAATGTATAAAACTGTAACCCTAACCCTAATTTATATAATTGTAACCCTTATCCTAATGTATACACCTGTAACCCAACTTGTAATGCATCAAACTGCAACATAAACCCTAATGTAGAAAACTGTAACCCCACCCCGAATGAAAGAAATTGTAAACTATCCCCTAATGTATATAACAATAACCCCCCCCCNCCCCCCCCCCCCCCCTCCATGTATGTAATTGTAACCCTAACCCTAATTTATATAATTGTAATCATACCGGTAATGTACATTAACTGTTACCATAACCCCTTATGTGTATAACTGTAACCCTAACGCTAATGTATATAACTGATTGATTGATTGATGTTTTACGCCAACTTCAGCAATATTTCAGCTATATCGTGGCGAGAACTTTTAAGTACATTGAACAATTATAATAAATAATTAAAAATATCAATATAAAACTATATAGCTTTATACAAGTAAAATATTAAAAACATAATAGAAGAAGTGTTAGTTTAACTGTTACAATATTAAAAAATTTCAGATAAATCCGTTAAAATCTTACTAAATAAATTGATGGTTTTTAAAAATTGAACGATTTTGTCGCCAGCGACGTTTGTAAATAGGTATTTAAGACAACCAGCAGAATAAAAATCACACCTGATATCGGCAACATCTACACATTCAATTAAAACATGTTGAATTGTATAAGGACAATTGCATGGAAAACATTCTGGTCGATCATCACTTTTAATGATAAAACTATGTGTTATTCTAGTGTGTCCAATGCGACATCGGGTCAACACTACCTGGTCCCTACGGTTTTTACCGCAGGAACCGACCTGTTTACCGACGTTTGACTGTATTCCATGCAGTTTATTATTTATTTGCAGATCCCATTTGGCCTGCCATAACTTGAAAATGTATTTGACGATTAAAGGCTTCATGCCAGTGTACGGTACTGGACAATCCGCCATATGGTTATCTAGTGCATCCTTGGCTTCCTGGTCAGCAACTGTGTTTCCATAGATCCCCACATGACTTGGGATCCAAACATAAATGACTTCTTTGCCTAATGCTACAAGTGATTTGTAGAATTCGGCTATTTTCAAAATAATTGGGTGTTTTGTTTTTCGACTTTCAATTGCCAATAGGCAAGAAAGTGAATCTGAACAAATCATGAATTTATTTGATTGCGATAAAGCTACAAATTTAAGTGCTGAGTAAATAGCGCTAGCTTCAGCAGTAAATATAGAACTAGAGGATGGTAACCAGAGAGTTGCAGCACGATCCCCAAAAACGGCTGCAGAAGCCACTCTGTCTCCATCCTTAGAGCCATCTGTGTAAATTTGCAAGTAATCAGGATGTACATGTATGTAACTGTAACTCTTATCCTAATGTATAAAACTTTAACACTAACCCTAATGTACATAATTGTAACCGTTATCCTAATGTATATACCTGTAACCCTACCCCTAATGTATATAACTGTGACCCTTCCCTAATGTATATAACTATAACCCTAACCCTAACCCTAATGTATATAATGGTAACCCTACCCTAATGAACAAAAGTGTAACCCTACCCCTTATGTAACACTAACGTATGATGTACATAACTGTTAAAAATACCCTTAATGTATAGAACTGTAACCCTACCCATAATGTATATAACTGTCACAATAACCCTAATGTACATAGCAGTAACCCTAACCATAATGTATATGACTGTTAACAAAACGGTATTGTAAATAACTGTTACCCTTCCGCTGATGTATATAACTTAACCCTAACCCTAATGTATATAACTGTAACCCTAACCCTAATAAATATAATTGTAACCTTCTAGTTATGTATATAACTGAAACCCTACGCCAAATGTATGTAACCCTAATCCCAACCCTTACGTATGTAACAGTTACCCTAACTTTTATGTATATAACTGTAGCCCTTACCATAATATATATATATATATATATATATATATATATATCTGTTTCCCAACCCTAATATATATAACTGTTACCCTACTCCTAATATATATAAGTGTAAGCCTAACCCTTATGTATATAACTGTAACCCTAACCCTAATGTATATAATTGTAACCCTTATCCTAATGTATAAATCTGTAACCCTACCTGTAATGCATGTAACTCTAACACTAACCCTAATGTAGATAAATGTAACCCAACCCTTCATGTAACTCTATCTCTAATGTATATAACTGTAACCCTACCCCGAATGTAAATAACTGTAACCTTACCCTTAATGTATATTACAGTAACCCTACCCCTAATGTTTATAATTGTAACCCTAGCCCTAATTTATATAATTGTATCCATACTAGCAATGTACATTAACTGTTACCCTAACCCTAATGTATATAACTGTAACCCGAACCCTAATGTATATAATTGTAACCCTTATCCTAATGGATAAACCTGTAACCCTACCTGTAATGCATGAAACTGTAACACTTACCCTAATGTAGAAAACTGTAACCCTACCCCTAATGTAACCCTAACCCTGATGTATATAACTGTTGAAAATACCCTTAATATATATAACTGTCACCGTAACCCTTATGTATAAAACTGTAACCCTAACCCTTATATATATTACTCTTACCATAACCTTAACGTGTATAACTGTTACCTTCCCCTTATGTAGTTAACTGTAACCCTAACAATGTATATAAATATAACCCTACCCCTACTGTATATAACTGTTACCCTACTCCTAATGTTTAAAACTGTTACCCTAACACTAATGCATATCAGTGTAACCCTATCCCCTTATCTATATAGCTGTAAACCTAATCCTAATGTATATAACTGTAACCCTACCCCTAATGTATATAACTGTAAAACCTACCCCTAATGTAAATAACTGTTACCCTTCCCCTAATGCATATAACTGTAATGCAAATCCTAATGTAGATAATTGTACCCTTACCGGTAATGTATATACTTGAAGAACAACAATAAAAGCGTTGTTCCATTGCTTTTTACCATGTATTTATAGAGATTTTGTCTCATGTGCATTTACTCCATATCCCTTCATTGCTTATTTGAAACGGTACCCCTAAGGTATATAATTGTAACCCTTACCCTTATGTTTATAACAGTAGCCCTAACCTTAACGTATATATCTGTAACCCTAACCCTAATGTATATAACTGTAACCCTTATCCTAATGTATAAAAATGTAACGCTACCCGTAGAACATGTAACTCTAACACTAACGCTAATGTAGATAACTGTAACACTACCCCTATTGCAATTCTATCCCCTAATGTATATAACTGTAACCCTACCCCTAATGTATATAGCTGTAAGCCTACCCCTAATGTAAATAACTGTTACCCTTCCCCTTATGTATATAACTGTAACCCTAAATCTAACGTATATAACTTTAACCCAACCCCGAATATGAGAAACTGTAACCCTACCCCTAATGTATATAACTGTTACCCTACCCTTAATGTATATAATTATAACCCTAAACCTAATGTATATAATTGTTACCTTACCAGTAATGTACATAATTGTTACCTTACCAGTAATGTACATAACTGAAACCCTACCCCGTCTGTATATAGCTGTAAACCTACCCTTAATGTATATAACTGTAACCATATCCCTATGTATATAACTGTATCCCAAACCCTAATGTTTATAATTGTAACCCTAATTGTACTCCTAATGTATATAGCTGTTACCCTATCCCTTATGTATATAAGTGTAACCCTAACCCAACTGGATTAAAGTGTAAGCCTACCCCTAATGTAACTCTAACCCCTGATGTTTATAACTGCTAAAAATACATCTTATGTATATAACTGTAACCCTACCCCTAATGTATATTACTGTCACCCTAACCTTTATGTATATAACTGTAACGCTACCCCGAATGTGAGAAACTATAATCCTACCCCTAATGTACAAAACTGTAACCCTACACCTAATGTAGATAATTGTAACCCTAACCCTTATATAAAATTTATAATTGTTACATTACCAGTAATGGATATAACTTAAATCCTATCCCTAATGTATATAGCTGTAACAATACCCCTAATGTATTTAACTGTAACCCTAACCCTAATGTATATAACTGTAACCCTTACCCTTATGTATATAACTGTAACCGTATCCCTTATGTCTATAACTGGATCCCTACCCTAATACATATAGCTGTAAGCCTTACCCATATGTATATAACTGTAACCCTAACTCTTATGCGTATAACTGTAACCCTTACGCTAATGTATATAACTGTAACCTTTATCCTAATGTATAAAACTGTAATATTTTACGAAAGGATATGGAGTAAATGATCATGAGACCATAACACATATGTTAACTCCAACTGCAATAATTTTA
Source organism: Modiolus philippinarum (assembly GCA_002080025.1). Classification (NCBI taxonomy): domain Eukaryota; kingdom Metazoa; phylum Mollusca; class Bivalvia; order Mytilida; family Modiolidae; genus Modiolus; species Modiolus philippinarum. The sequence goes on from MJUU01034504.1 coordinate 14,313, forward strand.
ATGAGCTGTATGGCCATTTCGGAAATTAATTCCTCATCAGCAGCACTAGAACCCAAACAAAGGAAATTCATAATTTCAAAAAATGTTTAAAATGCATAAAACCAAACGAAACCCTACCCGTAATGCATGTAGCTGATACACTAACCCTATCCCTAATGTAACTCTAACCCCTGATGCATATAACTGTTAAAAATACCCCTAATGTATATAATTGTAACCCTACCCATAATGTATATAACTGTAACCCTAATCCTAATTTATAAAACTGTAACCCTAACCCTAATGTATATGACTGTAAAGAAAACCCTAATGTTAATAACTCTTTCCCTTCCACTAACGCATATAACTGCAACCCTAACCCTAATGTATATAATTGTTATCTTACCAGTTATGTATAAATAAAAGTGACAATAAAAGTCCGAAACGATCAAAGGAAGAGACCAGTAAGGAAAATCCGTATAACATTCGACTAAATCAGGGAAACACAATCCAACACAGAACATTTTTGGCAAGCCGTCATATTTCCGACTTGGAACGGGCATTTCATAAATAAAATGGTGGGTTAAACCAGGTTTAATGATGCATCAACCTCTATAACCTATAACTGAAACCCTTCCCCTAATGTATATAACAGTAACCCTAACCTTTATGCATATAACTGTAGCCTTAACCTTAATATATATATATACATCTGTAACCGTACCCCTAATGTATATGACTGTTACCCTACCCCTAATGTATATAGCTGTAACCCGTACCGATATGTATAAAACTGTAACCCTAACCCTTATATTTGTTACTCTAATCATAACCCTAACGCATATAACTGTTACCCTTCCCCTAATGCATATAATTTCAGCTTTCACTCTACCGCTAATGTACATAACTGTACCCCTAACCCTTATGTATAACAGCACCTCTACCCTTTATGTATATAACTGTAACCCTAATCATAATGTATATAAATGTAACCTTACCCCTAATGAATATAACTGTTTTCCTACTGCTCATGTATATAACTGTTAAAAATACCCTAATGTATATAACTGTAACCCTACCCCGAATGTGAGAAAACTGTAACCCTACCCTTAATGTATATAACTGTAACCCTACCCCTAATGTATATAATTGTAACCCTAACCCTAATGTATATAATTGTTACCTTACCAGTAATGTATATAACTAAAACCCTACCCCTTATGTATATAGCTGTAACAAAACCCGTAATGTATATAACTGTAACCCTATCCCCTTATGTATATAGTTGTAACCCTAACCCTAATATATTTAACTGAAACCCTACTCCTTATGTATATAACTGTTACCCTTATCCTTATGTATATAATTGTAACCCTAACCCTAATGCATATAACTGTAACCCTTATTCTAATGTAATAAAACTGTAACCCTACCCTTAATGTAACTCTAACCCCTGATGTATATAACTGTTAAAAATACACCTAATGTATGTAACTGTAACTGTAACCCTACCCCTAATGTATATAACTAATGTATATAACTGTCACCCAAACCCTAGTGTATATAATTGTTACATAACCAGTAATATTTATAACTGAAACCAAACCCCTAATATATATAGCTGTAACAATACCCCTAATGTATATAACTGTAACCCTACCATTTTATGTATATAACTGTAACCCTAACCCTAATATATATAGCTGTAAGTCTTACCTATATGTATATACCTGTAACCCTTACCCTAATTTAAAAACTGTAACCCTTACCCTTATTTACATAACTGTTACCCTAACCATTATGTATAAAACTGTAAACCTAACCCCAATGTTTATTACTCTAACCATACCCCTAATGTATACAAATGTGACCATGCCCCTTATGTATATAACTGTTACCATGCTCCTAATGTTTAAACTGATACCTTACCCTAATGTGTATAACTGTAACCCTAACCCTAATGTATATAACTCTAACCCTTATCCTAATGTATAAAACTGTGTCCCTACCCGTAATACATGTAACTGTAACACTAACCCTAGTGTAGATAACTGAAACCCTACCGCTAATGTAACACTAGCATCTGATGTATATAACTGTTAAAAATAGCCTTAATGCATATAACTGTAACCCTAACCCTAATGTATATAATTGTAACCTTACCTGTAATGGATATAACTGAAACCCTACACCTCATGTATATAACTGTAAGCCTAACCCTTATGTATATAACAGTAACCTGAACCTTTTTGTATATAACTGTAGCCCTAACCCTAATATATATAACTGTAACCCTTATCTTAATGTATAAAAATGTAACCAATCCGTAATGCATGTAACACTAACACTAACCCTAATGTAGATAACCGTAACCCTACCCCTCATGTAACTCTATCTCCTAATGTTTAAAACTGTAACCCTACCCAGAATGATATAGCTATAACCATACCCATAATGAATATAACTGTTACCCTTCCCCTACTGTATATAACTGTAACCCTAACCCTAATGTATATAACGGTAACCCTACCCCCGAATGTGAGAAACAGTAACCCTACCCCTAATGTATATAAATGTAACCCTATCCCGAATGTATATAATTGTAACCCTAACGCTAATGTTTATAATTGTAACCTAACCAGTAATGTATATAGCTGTAACCCTTACCAAAATGTATATAACTGTAACCCTTACCCTAATTTAAAACCTGTAACTCTTACCTAATTTACAATACTGTAACCCTAACCATTATGTATAAAACCGTAACCCTAACCCTAATGTTGATTACTCTAACGATACCGCTAATGTATATAAATGTGACCCTGCCCCTTATGTATATAACTGCTACCCTACTCCTAATGTTTAAACTGATACTTAACCCTAATGTAAATAACTGTAACCCTAACCCTATGTATATAACTGTAACCCTTATCCTAATGTATAAAACTGTACTCCTACGTACGTTCTACATGTTACCATACACTAACCCTAATGTAGATAACTGTAACCCTACCCCTAATGTAACACTAACATCTGATGTATAAAACTCTTAAAAATACCCTTAATGTATATAAATGTTACCCTACCCCTAATGTATATAACTGTCACCCTAACCCTAATGTATATAGGTGTAACTCTAACCATAATGTAGATGACTTTTAACAAAACGGTAATGTAAATAACTGTTTCCCTTCCCCTAATGTATATAACTGTAACCCTAACCCTAATGTATATAACTGTTACCCTAACCCTAATGTATATTATTGTAATCTTCCAGTAATGTATATAACTGAAACCCTACCCCTAATGTATGTAACATTAATCCCAACCCTCATGTATGTAACGGTAACCCTATCCTTTATGTACATAACTGTAGCCCTAACCATAATATATATATATATCTCTGTATCCCTACCCCTAATGTATATAACTGTTACCCTACTCCTAATGTATATAAGTGTAACCTTAACCCTAACAGGGATTTACGGGACGCGTAAAACACGCGTCTGGCACGCAAAAATAAATGACAGGACGCAGATTGTATTACAATATGCGTCCGACGCGACGCAACATAATTAATGTATAAAAATGCTATATAAATGTAGATCTAGCACCAAGTTGTGTAGAATCGTAAATCTGCACAATTCCCATGAAAGAATATTATTAAAAATAATAATCAAGGAGACACATTCTAGACAGATCGTTTCCACTTTTAAATTCATTTTCGGGATCCTGTCGGATGCTACAATTATTAGTCAAACAAATACATATGTGCGCGTATGCTATCAGAAATAAAATCGAGAAAACAAACTTTAACAGCGTCGGGGGAAAAGTGAATGCAAATAAACAGTTGAAAGCCGGGTAAAGGGGAAGTCGAAAAAAAAAATAACGATAGTTCCAGAATGACCGGATTGATTGAAGGCAGCAATGACTTGTGTTCGGGCTTTGCTAAATACAACTAAAATCACACCACGAACTTGTTACTTTTTTTTAAATTTGCACATTAACACCACTGTTACTGTTATGAAATTTGCACATTATCAACACGATGCAATGTATCTTTGCCATCCGGCACCTGAATTGGTTTTCAAAGACTCCGGCTACAGAGCTGCCGGGGGCGCGTCCTTAGATGGTAGCTAGTGAAATGCCCTGTCTAAGCGAGGTAGTCAGGTCATAATACGGAAAGCCTAAACACGAACCATTGTAGTCAAACGCTGTGGAGAAACGCCAAGCCCTATACAGCATCAAGACCAAGTCTTTATTTTTTTCCCCTCAAGTGCAGACTTGCTGAGAGTCGTAAACAGGAAAATTGAAGAAATGGGTAGGGGCAGGAAATTTATTCCTCAATTCTTTACCTTTTGTCCCTTCCAGCTATATTACTTTTATATGTAATTTTCTGAATTGATTAACTGAGTTTCGTCCTGATATAGCACAAATATTGCTTACTAGACGTAAAACTTATAACTAGTTAATCAAGAAAAAATAATGTGACGTTCTGGGACCCACATTGTTTTCAGAAGGACTCAGGAAAATTTATATGGTGGGTCTCTGGGACCCCACCTGCCAGAAGTGGAGGTAAATCCCTGCCCTAATGTATATAACTGTAACCCTACCTCGTATGTAAGAAATTGTAACCTAACCCCTAATGTATATAACAGTAACCCTACCCCTAATGTATATAATTGTTAGCCTAATTTATATAATTGTAACCATACCAGTAATGTACATTAACTGTTACCATAACCCCTTATTTATATAACTGTAACCCTAATCCTAATGTATATAATTGTAACCCTTATCCTAATGTATAAAACTGTCTATCTAACTCCAATGTATTTAATTGTAACCCTTATCCTAATGAATAAACCTGTAATGAATGTAACTCTAAAACTAACCCTAATATAGATAACTGTAACCCTACCCCTCATGTAACTCTATCTCCTAATGTATGTAACTCTGACCCTACCCCTAATGTATATTCCTGTAACCCTACCCCCAATGTATATGTAAAAGAATGGATAACAGGAAACACCCACAATGGCTGAAAATTATAATTACATGTCACAATATGTCATGGAACTACACAAGAAAAACACGAATAAGACAAGAGACAAACGTAGAAAACAATAGGAACTCGGGACAGCCGGACTTGGTACCGGCACTAGCAAAAGCCAGCGGTAGGGTTAAACCGGTTTATGGGCACCCAAACCTCCCCTTTATCTGTCCCGTTTCCCTATAGTATAAGAAACATACGATAAAACCCAATACAGGTAGACTACTAACTAAATGACCACAATCTTGAAAGGAAAGAAAAAAACAATACGTAATTTTGAAAGATGGGTCAAGGGTTACTCGCCGCTAAACTGGCGGCTAGCTCAAGGGGCCTAGTCTGCTGGTAGAACACTGCCGCACTACGGAAGAAAAATCAAACTCAAAACTTCCCGTAGGGTTTGGTCAAGAATCATCATAAATTTCAGTAGACATCGGCAGTATCAGTTAAAGGTACTGTTACCCTTCCCCAAATGTATAAAACTGTAACCCTAACCCTAATGCTTATAACTGTAACCCTACCCAAAATAAAATTTTGGTTGTATAATGGTAAGGCGCAGTTGTCATCAGTGTTGTCATCGTTATCTGCATACATGCATTTTTCTTTTTGTTGAATAACTTCTGTTCTGGTTTAGGTATAATTATGAAATTTTAATTTATGTAAGGTTCCCAGCCGGCACAAAAAGAAGGTGCCTAGCAAAGAAGGAGTTTGTTGGCCCATCCATTTCAGAATAAAAGGGGCAATTGGGTGTTTTCTCATAAATAGTTGTATAATAATTACTTTTTAGCTCACCTCACAAAGTGAAAGGGGCTTAGGTGATACCATTAGGCTCAGCATCTTTTATTGCATTCCTTTTGAAAAAACAAATATGTTAAGTTGATCTGTTTTCCTTTTTCTGGTTTGGTTATTAAGCGAAAGGGGTTGAAAAATAACGAAGTCTAGAGTTTTTAACCTTTTAGTCTCGCTCGCGACCAAAGGCAAGGAAAGCAAGGCCATCAGATTTTTAATAGCTTGTTTCTTTTCCAAGCAATGAGGTGCCAAACGCAGCAAAAATTGCAAATGTGCAAATTTAAATTTTTCATTGGATTTCTTAGGGATTTTTTCTTTGGATTCCTCTTGTTGTAAGCCGCCGTGCGCGGTCCCGAGTAGTTGATATGGCAAAAATCCGTAGGTTTTCAAAAAACGTTTTTTGAAAACCTACGGCTCTTTGTCATTGTTAACTACTATCCAGGAGCATGTGACAAAAAACGTGTTTACGATTTTTGTTTCTACAACGGTTGAAACTCTGCTTTAAGCACTCCAGAAGTAAAAAAGTAGGTTTTACTCACATTTTTTACGTTACTTGCATGACACGAGTTATACATAACACTGACGTGTATCTCTGGTTCTACACTTTTGATTCCTATACATTTCTAGTAAGTCTGACAGGTCGTCACCAGTTACTCTCTCTAAAGGATAATATAAATATACGATTTCCCCTTGAATATCAAGTATTTCATAAAAACCATACACCTTTGTTTTTATTTTTTTTAGATTGGTCAAATCATATGCAAGCATTTTTTTAACTGATTTTTTATTATAAAAGTCAAACATTTTTACTTACCACAACGATTATGCACCCTCCTACCTGAAATACACTCATAATTTTTTATCTAATAAATATTCGGGTTATAAAAAATGACAACGATTCCCGTATATTTTTCAGAAAAGTCTAATACGAATAATTTTAAAACAATACAAGGAGTAAAAAATATGCCGAGTGATTACTTCCGGTTACTCGCCGTGGGCCCAAGTGGATCTGGCAAGACGAATTTGTTAATGCACCTTTTATTTAAACCCTTATTGTATTACGACAAAATTATTCTTTACGCAAAGAACTTAGAACAACATTACTACAAGGAACTAATTCGAAGATTAGCGGAAATAGCGGAAAAACTAGGTGTGTCTCTGGAAGATTTATTGCAACT
>MJUU01034505.1:26695-38385 GCA_002080025.1 Modiolus philippinarum
CAGAATCTTAGCAAGGACTTGAGATATACGTCCTTCGCTGGAGGTATATAGAAAGTCATGTTGAATAGCAAGAATAATACACCTCTCTACCGATTTGAATGTAACTTGTCTGTAGGTAGAGATGGCGTTTAACAAGTGCATTCCCATAAACTTGTGGGTAGAGCCTATGGATTTATAAATGAAAAGAAGTCTTCAGATGTACAAGCACAGCTCTACACATGTCCAGCCCAGATAAAAAAAAATCATATATAATTAAGTTAATGTGGTTAAAATGCCAGTGGGTTGTGCTTCTTTTGTGCATGCATAAGAAATGCAAACATCAGAAGTATGAAATCAAGGTTTGACTTTCTGGAAGAGTGAGGAAAATGGGTATTTTTTACACAGTGCCACAAATTATTTTAATAATTAGATTTTTTTAACCATGCAGTTGTAGGTAAGAACAAATCCTGCATCTGTCCTCTTATTTTTTTGATAGAATTAATATCAGACTATTTTTTATCAATTGTCACAGACACAGAAAATTAGAAAATTTGTTTCCTGGGAGGATGGTGTCCAAAATTTATTCTCACCCTTGAATAACAGCAAAATGCATGAAAAAGTGGAGGTTCAATTTAACTCTTGAGATACTGTTTGGTATATAATATAGCTGGTATAGGATATGCATGACACAAAGTAACCAAATAAGTTTCAATACAAAAATTAGATGTAATACAGACTTTCGAAAATAAAGATTTTTACATGCCCTATTTTTTTTCGAAGGAAAAAAAATTATCAAACAATTTGAACAAAACGGATAGCTGAATTTGTCAAAACACCTTCAGACTGCAGATTTTATATTTCTATGATGCAACTATTAACATAAGGTACCAGTTTTATCCTCCATGTTTTTTTTCAAATACATATTGCATGTATTACTAGTGTTAAAAAAGAAACATGTAGTAATACCTCAAAATTTGTTGGGGGTCTGGTGACATTTAATGTAAAAAAAGGTCCCAATATTTAAGTTTGAGCAATTGGTGACAATGTAAAAAAAGGTCCCCATATTGAAGTTTGAGCAAAACTGTTCATTTAATTAAAAGAAATGTATATTGTGAAATTCCTACTCAAAATATAAAAAATACAGTTCTGTGCCCTTTTAAAATCTGTAGGTATATATCATTGCTAAAAACTGATAGGATATAACTAAAACATGGCTTTCCTATCTGAGAAATTGGATTGGGCATGGTTAGAAATTTATACTTGTAACTTTCTACCTTGAACCAAGTAATATCAATTTAATTCTGCTTTTCAATTTTTACAGGGGCAGGGGATCTGTCACAATGGTTCAAATTTAACATCACTCAAATTATGTAGTGTGAAATATGTATCATAATAAAAATTGGTTTCTTTATCTCTTGAGGCAAACAGTTGTTTCCTAAAAATTCACTTAGGCATGTGAAATAAACCAAAATGATACACTTTTCTTCAGTCATGTCAGTAAAGACTGCATTTAAGTAGCAATCTGACTGAACCATAAATGATCAACAAAATTTTAACATAAGGATGTGAACAGATTTTTAATCAATATTTTTTACTGAATTGTAACATTCAATTCCCTGTTCCAGACAATAATCACAGTGATCAGCACCAGGGTGTGGTGGAATTTTAGCTTCTAATGATATCCACATTCAACTACCAAGCTCATATTGCAAAATAGTGCATAGAAATCTGGCAAGTTGACATTTGTCACATCAGGCTCTTGGCATCTCCAAAATTTTACATGTATAGATGAGTTTATTTCAGTAACACTGACAAAAAAAATGATATTCAAGTTGAAATCGCTGCACTGCTTTCTTGCCACATACATGTATGATTCCTACCAATATCTCCTGACCTACACGTTGCCCCACAACCTTTGGGGCAACAGACAGGGCTATAACTGAAATGTATTTTGGTTATTTTAACAAGATTTATGTAGTTTTACCTAGATCTGTTAAAAAGATACCTTAACAAACAATAAAAGCACTCTAAGTTTAATAATTGGAGCGCACAAAATGGGAGAAATCGCCATCGGCGACATTTTTTCCTGTCTCGGAGATGGTGCCAGAAAAGCGTGTTGTTTACATAGAACTACATCTTGAAACTGGTTCAAATTTTCAAGAAATATCCCTCATGACTCACTGAACACGAAAATACCAGTCGATATGAATATTCATGAGGGAAAAAAATTGTGTCACTTCGTTCCGACCACAAAAAATGTAAACACGAGTCGCTCGCCGACATTTTGTCTCTCGCAACACTCGTGTAATTTTTCAATTTAACACTGGATTTCATCAAAATGAGAGATAAAAATGTACCAGTCATGTTCCAAATAAAACATTAACTTGTGTAGTTCCACTTATTTATTAGGATTAAAACGTGCAAATATGAACGGTGATCAAAACGAAAATTTCTTTGAGCTGTTAAGCGCCACCTGGCGGTGACGTCACAGAAAATTATCTCCACTTGATTTTCTGTAATCTAAACCGCCCATTTTTCTGTCAAATCAAGGAAATGCTTTTCGGCTGTTTGTCAAATAGAAGTCGTGAACAATTGTTTCATCGCATTTTAGCTTGGATTTGTTTACACATTCATAAGGTCTGTATGTGCACACTTTGCAGATGGATTTCACAAACCCAAGCACTGTAAATAGTGTACATGTATATACAGACAATGCTTTCATTTAAGTAGAATTGTTAAAAGCTGTAAAGCGGCAAGCTTTTTTTTTAAACTTATACTTGTTATCCAGTTAGGATAAGATATGAAAATAATGCCTTGCCTTTTAAAATTACAAGTGTGCATTACAACAGGGCCATTACGGAATAAAAAAAGCAAATACGAGATAACAGGGCCATTCTGAAATAAGCAGGATCATTACAGGATTCAAGATGGCGGCTGTGTCTTTAAAACGCAAAATTATGATTGTATCTTATATTTCTATTAAAGTACACCTTACTTCTGCCTTCTTTGCATTGAACAACACTTTACCCCAAGTAGAGAATTCACACCTTTACGGCTTACTTTTTTGCGATCAATGATCGTAAACCCGAGATTGTTATTAATCTCCTACGATCATTGATCTAGCAGTCACTGATCACAATTCTTGCAATCATTGATAGGAAGTCTTGTGAGCACAGATGACAGCTATTTTTGTATTTTTTTTTCATGATCCCTAAGTAATTCTTATGCAGTCAAATTGCCACTTGCCATATTACTTTATTCATCAAATTAAATTGGTAAATGTAATTGCACTCATGCGGGCCTATGAATATATAATTTTATCTTATCTCTTATTTTGAATTAATTGATTCAAGGTCTGGCTTATACTTCAAGTTAAAATGTGTTTATCTGGTTTTCACACTATCCTATGAAGCATCAAAATACATTAAAAAGATATCGATGAAACATCACATATTTTCCACACCAATACAATGGCATTCAATAGATATAACTTATGTAAATTCTTATTAACGATAAGAATTTCGGTAGTGTCTTATTTTGACAGCCAAATGTGGGCACTTTGCTTTTTTTAATACGAAGAATTGGTCAACCTGTTCAATGTAACATTCTCGCAACGTTCCACTGAAACTACAGGCACGGCAATAGCGAATGAGTTGTGAAAATGTACACGCCATAAGCCGGAGATGTGGGAATATTACTGTTCAAAAACGGGAAGTTCACGATTGGAAAGTCGAAATCATCACGCTTGCAATTGTCGGAAAGTTTTGTTTTTAGACGTCAAGAGTTGTCGATGCAGGTCCAGGTATGATGCTGATGATGGTGTATCAGTGGTCTCTTTAATTTCGAGTTCATCTGGGTATATAAGATGAAGGTTTTCCCTAAATTTAGGATTGTTCAATGAAAGAATATCATCTATATAACGGAAGCTGAGGGATATCTACGGAGGCATGGAACGGACATGTGAAATTTCATTTTTATCTCGTGGCCACAAGATACTATCTCGTTTCCACTACAAACTAAGTCGTGGCCACGGGATATCTATGAGCATGAACATGGCTTCACGGTGTACATAGCTATCTCGTGGCCATGACTTTGTATCTCGTGGGTACGAGTTAGTATGTCGTATGAACGAGATAGCATTTCGTGGGAACGATTTAGCTGTATCGTGGGCACGACTTAGTAAGTCGTGGGAACAAAAAAGTATCTCGTGGGAAGGACATAGCTATCTCACAGCTACGACTTCTGACGTATGTCACGAGGTAGAATAAAAAATTCACATGTCCCCTCCATGCTTCGGTAAATATCAGTATACTACGCTTCATTTTACTTATACTATATATTATTTTTATTTATACTACTTCATGTAACTGCAAAAATTATCAACATTCCAAACAAATACGTAGATTTAAAATGCTTTATAAATAATCTTGATTTATTTTACAAAGTAAAATATCTATCACGTACATGATCACGTAAAAGGAACTTGTAACAGTCGTGGATATGTAATTCATATACTAAGTAATACCTCGAAAAGGGACAATAACAAGGAGTAGTATTCGGTGAATCATAAAATACGGCAATTATAAGTCCAATCCATTGGTATAATAATCCAGACTTCCCATAATAATTCTTGACAATAAAATTGTAAATAATGGGTGTGATGAAGAAATCATTCTTGAATAAAAATTGATCATACACTAAATAATTCCAACATTTTGACTCAAAATTAACATCTTCGTTTCCAAAGTCAGCCGAATTAAATCTTTTCGATTGAATACGCCTTTTCTGTTTATTTTTTAGTCACTTTAGAGAAGACTTATAAGAACTTTTTCGCACACATGATCAAGCAATGTCCAATGTTCCATATAACATCAACAATGTATAAATATCTCAAATAAGAATCATACTGAGCGATAAAAATACCATTTATAGCAGTCAGACATTTGAAAACGAAAATCAGCTTCCCAGAATGTTGAGCAAGATCAAAGCCGGAAACCACCAGTACGAATTGTATAAACACTTTTAAAATTAAAAGCAAAAACCAGATTCTTCCGCAAATAGGTTCGTCGTTTCCGTTGCTTTTCTTTTCAGGAGGGTGATATTTTGGCAACTCTTTTTTATGTGTTTCTTCCGATTCTGATGGTGCATTGCAAAATAAAACAGCATCTATCAAATAACCAACGGACGTTCTTATCAAATATCGCCAGCCAAAATGTTGAACTATATGTGAGAGAAAAAACATGAAAATATCCTCCATTTTGAATTCCGTTAGGTTCTTTTCTGTTATAAAATAACTTCCGGGATCAGGCTTCTAAATTATATTCGAGTTATACTGAATGAAAAGTCAATGTCACAATATATACAGTCTCACGTCGACAAAATATTGATTTATTGAATAATTAGTAAAAACTGACGGGTTAACGTGAAAGCATCAACACCTACAATGCATTAAAAAAAATCATTTATTAAACGTATGGTTCTCTCTTTTTTGTTGAAGTTTACTGTAATAGCTAATTTACATGCATATAAATTGACATCTTTTAAAATATGGAGACCGATAATGCTGACCTGACCAACACAACACAAAAACGTTTCGCATAACTCGATTTTAAACGTATCAAACATAGCAAAGACTTGAAAAGATCATTATGTTTGATTAGAATTACTACACTAAGGAACCCCCCCCCCCCCAAAAAAAAAAATAAATAATAAATAAATACACATTACAGGTCTGAAAAGTCTGAGGAATCTTTGGTAACATGTTCTCAACTTAAACCTTCAACTGATCCAATAACAGCTCCGTCGAATCCAAATAAGCGATCAAAAAAGATCTCTGAAACCCTTTCCGGTACAGTACAATAGCTGACTAGTTAAAGCGAGTGAAAGATCTTTTATTCAAAGTCTCGGAGATTTTATTGATCTTGGATCCAAAAAGATTTCAGTGTTAAAACTGTCATTTTAACTGAAGCTCTCTCAAGCCCAGAATTCCCAGGACACAATTATACCTGTATCTGTATCTTTTTGTATATTGTATAAAAATTTTGTCAACCGAGAAAAAAATACTCTCTCAGAAAATTTAATGCCAATTATTGTTTTACCACTTCAGAGCAATTTTCGAACTAGTTTTAGATGACTCACTCTTACAATTTTCAGCTTCCCTTTTCTTTGTAGCAACATTCCGGCATATGTAGTTAACATCTCCCTACCCATTCGCTACTCAAGGGACTGTAGTCGATACAGAGACTACCTTGATAGAGCTCGGTTGCTTACAAATAGGCTACTTAAGCAAGGAAATTTTACTCATAACTTGAAGTCATCACCACGGTCGACATCACGATCTTGAGGACCGCTATGGGATATGTGTTACTCAGATGACAACGGATTTTTGTCTGTGCCACTAAATAATGAATGAAAGGATATGCAGTAAATGCACATGACACACAGTCTCTACAGTACATGGTAAAAACAAGCAAAGGAACAACGCTTTTATTGTTGGTCTTCATCCTTAAGTCACCATATGGCTTTCAACAATGAGCTTTGCTCATACCTCATAGTAAGTTCAAGACGCCCCCTAGCACCGGTTTAAGCGGAATTCTTTGTTGAATGTCTTTGCTGGCCGTGGATGCAGGATTGTCAACAAACATTAATTAAACTAGTATGTCAATTGATCGAAGAACAATTGTTATGTGGTAGAAATGACCAATAATTTGCCAGCAATAATGAAAAACAAAATTGGCTCAAATTAACTTTTAATCAGACGAAAAATAATTATTTTACAAATTAAATACAATATATAACTTATCTGACAATAATGAAGTCCAAGTAAAATCCAAACGAATAGTTCACTTAATTCCACCAATAAATGTGCAATAGAATAATCCTTATAATCCTCACTAAATAGTTGATAGTAGATTCACAATAATTGATGTCGATTTCCAATACGAAAGATGTGCGTGATAATCCTATATAAACTAATTAATCCTGTATAAACTTATTAAACTGACTGACTTAACCCTTTTCAGCTACCTCATATAAATACATTTATTATTTCTAGAAAAATCTATCCACAAGATATAACTAGAACATTCTAATCAACTGACAATCATATGACTAGAATGATTATGTAAGGAAAGCCTCTAGAAAATTCTATGTGTTAAATATTATATTTAAATTCTAGAAATTTCTATATGTTCTAAGGTGAAATAACCTTGACCCTTGTTTATTGTAAACAATTTTCATAACTAGGCCAAACAAATTACATAATATTAAGGCCGTACAAAATTAAAACAATGAATAAAATGCATTATAGAATATTTACAACATTTAATTACCTATAACACCTCCCCCCAAAAGAAAATGTTTGAATGCAATGAAAAACATTTAAAATAAACAATGAGGTGTTACGAAATTTATCAAACTCTTGACAATGCGTCTGCAATGACATTATCTTTTCCTTTAATATGTCTTATGTCTAGATTAAAACCTTGTAAAGTCAAACTCCACCTCAAAAGTCTTTGATTTTTATCTTTCATTTTATGAATAAATTTAAGAGGGTTGTGATCAGTATATACAATGATAGGCTGAACTGAAGCTGTAACATTTAATTTCAAAATGTTGTAAAGCCAAAATCAGAGACAAACATTCTTTTTCAACGGTGGAGTAATTCCTCTGGTGTTTATTAAATTTTCTAGAAAAATAACAAATAGGATGGTCTATACCATCTTTACCTTCTTGTAATAAAACACCGCCAGCAGCAACATCACTGGCATCTACTGCTAACTTAAATTGACAATCAAAATTAGGTGTTGCTAAAACTGGCACACTTTCTAGGATGGCTTTTATTTCTTCAAATGACTCATCACCACTTTTAGACCAAATAATCTTTTTCTCAATAATTTGGTCAAAGGCTCACTAATTGAAGAGAAGTTTTGACAAAATTTTCTATAATATCCAGCCATTCCCAGAAAACGCATCAATTGTTTCTTATTCTCAGGTTTAGGAAAACTAGAAATAACACTTATTTTAGCATCAATAGGTTTTACCTGACCCTGACCTACAACATGTCCTAAATAGTTTACATAAGCACATCCAAATTCACTCTTGGAGAGGTTGACTGTTAGCATAGCACTGCTTAAACGTTCAAAAAAGGTTCGGAGTATCTGAAGATGCTCTTCCCAAGTGTCACTATATATAAGAATGTCATCAATGTATGTTTCACAACCGTCAATTCCAGAAATAACACTGTTGATGAGATGATGAAAAGTTGACGGCGAATTTTTCATGCCAAAAGCCATCACTTTGTATTGGAATAGTCCATCCGGTGTTACAAAAGCTGAAAGTTCTTTTGCACGCTCTGTAAGAGGAACTTAATAAAATCCTTTTAATAAGTCAATTTTTGCTATGTATTTAGTATTTCCAATTTTATCAATACAGTCATCAATGCGCGGAATTGGAAAAGAGTCACTCTTTGTAACACTGTTTAGTTTTCTATAGTCCGTACACATACGATAAGTTCCATCAGGTTTTGGCACTAGAATACAAGGCGAGCTCCAATTGCTTTTGCTAGGTTCAATAAAGTCATTTTTTAACAAATACTGAATTTCATCATGCAGGTACTTTTGTTTGATCGGATTCAGTCGGTATGGATGCTGTTTAATCGGTTCTGAATCACCAACATCAACGTCATGAAATATTTTATCAGTTCGTGTCGGAATGTCCGGAAACAAATGTTCAAAATCACTGAGTAACTGTTTTAACTGTTCCTTTTGAATCGTTGGTAAATGTTGAAGTTTCGAATCCAAATCTTGAAGAATCTGTGAATTTTCCAGCTTTGGTGTGATAGATGACGAATCTTTTCACATAAGTCATTTTCAGAATTGTCAGGGTCAACACTTACTATATTTACAGAATGTACAATATTTGTGCTATTTCTATCTACATAAGGTTTTATCATATTAACATGACACAACCTATTATGTCTTCGTCTGTCAGGTGTTTTAATAATGTAATTTAAATCACTGACTTTCTTTTCAACAATATATGGACCAAAATATCTGGGTTCTAGTGGCTTTCCAAGAACAGGGAGTAATACAAGTACTTTATCACCAGGGTCAAAATTACGTTTTACAGAATTTTGGTCATATTTAGCTTTCATAGATTCTTGACTTGATTTAAGATTTTTATTGGCTAGTTCACAAGCTTTAACAAGTTTAGTGCGAAAGTCTGAAACATAATCAAGAAGATTTAAATGGTCTTTTTCATCAGATAAAATTTTCTCATTTAAAAGTTTGAGTGGTCCCCTAACTGTATGTCAAAAAACTAATTCAAAGGGTCTAAAACCTAATGATTCCTGGACTGCTTCTCTTACAGCAAATAAAAGAAAAGAAATTCCTTCATCCCAATCTTTTTCTGTGTCAAAACAATAGGTCCGCATCATATTTTTTAAAGTTTGGTGAAATCGCTCTAAAGCGCCTTGACTTTCAGGATGATATGCAGATGATCTATACTGTTTAATGCCTAATTCATACATTACTTGCTGAAAAATGCCTGACATAAAGTTTGAACCTTGGTCTGATTGAACAGATTTAGGTAGGCCAAACAAGGTAAAAAATTTAGTTAAAGCCCTAACTATGGTCTTGGTCTTTATATTTCTTAAAGGAATAGCTTCAGGGAACCTTGTGGATGCACACATAATAGTTAACATGTACTGATTACCAGATTTTGTTTTTGGTAAAGGTCCTACACAATCTGTTTATATTCTACTAAAAGGCTCCTCAAAGGCAGGTATTGGTTGAAGAGGTGCTTTTGAAATAACTTGGTTTGGCTTCCCTACTAACTGACATGTATGACAAGACTTGCAGTAATTAGAGACATCTGTTCTAAGATTAGGCCAATAAAAATAATTTAAAATTTTGTTGTAAGTCTTATTTATACCTAAGTGTCATGACAAGGGAGTATCATGGGCCATGCTTAATATCTCAGCCCTATACACCTTTGGTACTACAATTTGATACTTTATTGCCAAATCTGCATCAGCAGATACATCAGAAGGTCTCCATTTACGCATAAGAATACCATTTTTGGTGAAATCAGTAACAGGTTCTTGCATAGACTCACTTTCATCAACAGGCCTATTGAAAAGACATGAAATTTCAGGATCTTTATGTTGCTCACTGCTAAACGTAGACATAGAAAAACCATCACCTTGAACCAATGAACTATCAAAAAACTCCAAAGGCTTGCTTGTTTCAACACTAACATCACTCAACTGACTCATAAATGTATCCGATAAATCAAAACCATCAGTTTTTCATCAACTTTCTGAACTTCCACACATTTCTTTTTCATAACACGAGTAACTGCACACGCAGGATACAACTCAGAAAACCCCTGTTCAACAGAATCAGGAACTTGATCAAAAGAAGGCTTGTCTGTCACAATAGGATTTCTTTGAACTTTATCCCCAGCTAAATCATTACCAAGAAGAAGTTGAACACCTTCAAAGGGCAATGATGACTTGATACCTAAGGTCACAGGTCCAGAAAAAATATCCGAAGACAAATAAACATTATGGAGAGGAATAGCAGTATAACCACTAGAATCTACCCCTTTAATAAGAACATTTCTACCAGTACTAGAAATATCATCAAACGGCAGGGTTTCCGCCAATAAAAGAGACTGAGAGGCTCCAGTATCTCTTAGAATTCGAAAAGAGTTAGAATTACAAAAATCACTCGAAAGCGACACAAAACCATTACTAATAAATGGTTCAAAAATCTCCATAATGGAACTAGCTGGGGATTTGACCTCGACCTTAGTAACAGGATCAGAAACAGACTTCACCTCAGAAAAAGAACTATGCACATCTGTATCGAAATGAGGCAAACATTGTGACGACTCAACAAAACCACTTGTTTTAACCTATAACAGTCAGATATCAAATGGCCCTCTTTCTTACAATAATTACAGGAAATCGACTTGAATGGTCTCTGTGACTGGGAGGGAGGATAGGACTTGGACGAGCTATTTACTGGACGTTGTCTGCTATTTACTTCATTTGTTGGTTTGGGTGAAAAATTTGTGGAATTATTATTTCTGAAAAATTTCTGTGGTTTATTGAAAAATTGTGTTTTATGTGTAAGTGAAAAATCATCAGCTAAACGTGCAGCAATTTCCAAAGTTTCAGCTTTTTGTTCGTCAATAAAAGTTTTAATGTCAATACTGATACATCTTTTAAATTCTTCAATTAAAACTAGCTGACGTAATTTCTCATGATTGTTATTTATTTTCTTTGATGAACACCAACGATCAAATAGTTGCTCTTTTGTTCTAGCAAACTCTACATAGGTTTGGTCACTCCGTTTTTCTGCATTCCTAAATTTTTGGCGGTAAGCTTCAGGGACCAGTTCATAGGCTTTAAGAATTAACTCTTTTACAGTGTCATAATCTGAAGCCTGTTCTACTGATAACTGAGTGTAAATTTCCCTGGCCTTACCAATTAACACACTTTGTAATAACATTGACCAATTGTGTTTTGGCCACTTTAAATTCTGAGCTATTTTCTCAAAATGCAAAAAATAATTGTCAACATCCTTTTCTTGAAAAGGAGGGACCAACCTGATTTTTTTAGCAACATCAAATGTCTGAGAATTCTGAGAAAGGTGTTGATTCTTTTCAGCTAATTCCAATTTTTTCATTTCTAATTGAAAATT
>MJUU01034505.1:38789-61624 GCA_002080025.1 Modiolus philippinarum
AATTTCTGTTATGTGGTAGAAATGACCAATAATTTGCCAACAATAATGAAAAACAAAATTGGCTCAAATTAACTTTTAATCAGACGAAAAATAATTATTTTACAAATTAAATACAATATATAACTTATCTGACAATAATGAAGTCCAAGTAAAATCCAAACGAATAAGTCACTTAATTCCACCAATAAATGTCCAATAGAATAATCCTTATAATCCTCACTAAATAGTTGATAGTAGATTCACAATAATTGATGTCGATTTCCAATACGAAAGATGTGCGTGATAATCCTATATAAGCTAATTAATCCTGTATAAACTTATTAAACTGACTGATTTAACCCTTTTCAGCTACCTCATATAAATACATTTATTATTTCTAGAAAAATCTATCCACATGATATAACTAGAACATTCTAATCAACTGACAATCACATGACTAGAATGATTATGTAAGGAAAGCCTCTAGAAAATTCTATGTGTTAAATATTATATTTAAATTCTAGAAATTTCTATATGTTCTAAGGTGAAATAACCTTGACCCTTGTTTATTGTAAACAAGTTACATAACTAGGCTAAACAAATTACATAATATTAAGGCCGTAAAAAATAAAAACAATGAATAAAATGCATTATAGAATATTAACAACATTTAATTACCTATAACACAATTGATAGGTCTTTCCGGGAAGTTGCTTCATAATGTTCTGATTACTGATTCATCGTTATAACGGACATTCCAAGCCGCTCGATACGTACATTGATTGATCTGGAAACATGAAAAAAGATTTTTGACTGTGACCTTGACGCGTCACCTTGACCCCATTTTAAAGGTCACGTGTTCCTGGACATTTTTCGTATTGAATATCTTTTTATATTTTCAATGGTATTTGACCTTTAAGCAAAAACCAAAAATCGAACATCAAAGATCGATTATTGGTCCATAAGCCGAAAACGGTTAGTCGAATAATTTTGGACCCAATGTTACAAATGCAGATCTTAACAAGACACACATTTTCTCCATATATTTTTTCAGCTATCTGTTACGGCTTCAGAGTTAATCCAATAACAAGGATTGATCAGATAGTTCAAAGTTCTTTTTAGATGTAACAAAGAATCGAAAAGGTTCTGGTTTCTTTCTACTACCGTTTTCGAGAAAAAATGTACTTAAAGACATGACAAAATTTCTAATGGCCATAACTCGTGAGTGGTCCATCGTAGTTTGGTGTAACGTTTGTTAGGACCTCCCAAACATTTTTGTCCAAATGGAAAACTTTATGACACAACTGCCGAGAAAGACCTATCAATTGTTCTTCGAACTATTGACATACTAGTTAATTCTATTCTTATAGCAGAGTTATCAAGTGCATACTAGGTTTTTACAGTATTAGTTGAAAGATATTTTCTCATATTTATAACTTTGATAAACGACAAACTGAACACTTAATAATTTTATAAAACTTTTTTTTTTTCTAAAAAATGTATAGAAAACTGTCACATGCATGGCTTCATATTTCTTCTTACAACAATAAACTCAAGTCTGCTTTCTAAATTAATGTCATCACAAAGATAATGGCATGATTAAAGTGTGATAAAAACAAATGTGTTGTCAAAATATTTCATTATTTTATAAGAAATGGAGAGTGATAACAGATTTAACATTTTAAGTAATGGTATAATATAGCCTTAGGCTGTCATGTGATATTGGGAAGACAATGACTGGTCTTCGTCAGGATTATTGGATACAAATAAAATGGAATACATTCAAGTATATGGAATACATTCAAGTATTTTCATTATGCATTAGATTCAAAATTAAAGACTTAATATATTGGGGAGAAAATGGGACTACACGAAAATAAGCAATCCGCATTACTGAGGACGCATGGATTTTGTTATGAAATAAAGATATATTTAATATAACTACAAGCAAAGGGTAAAGTTCATGGTTAAGTTGTAAGGTATTCTTCTACAAATGCCAAGCATTTGATGAATATTTATTGTTAAATTAATTCAGCATAACTTATTCTGTAATCCCTAAAATATCTGTTTTTCCTCAAGTAACTTTGACAACGATAAATTTGTGGGTTGTTACTTGGTAAAAGCTGCTATAAGATAAATACACACGGGGAAGGGTCACTTCCTATATAGAGGTATATATAGATGTGCCGCTGGAATGGGCCTGTTTTTTTGTAGTTGTCAACTATATGAATGGGTAGTAATTTTTGACATCACATATATCAATGGGTCGTAAATTAACCACAAATGACCAGAATCTCTTCTGGTTGTTGTAATTTATCAATTATTTATCATTATTTGGTGTTCAAGAATATTCCTGCGGTGAAATTAATGGTTTTCTTACTCCAATTACACATTTTTACTATACAGTTGGGTTGGTTATTTCTTGAAATTTACTATATGAATGGGTCAATATTTTATTGGGGGACCTATATGAAAGGGAGTATTTTCAAAATGACAGCGGCAGGCCTGTACCCAATTCCCCCTGAAGTGACCCCCCCTCCCCCGTGTAAATAAATTAGTCAACCTCTCTAATAGCAGTTTTTATTAAATGCAAATATTTGTTTAAATTTTTAAAATGGATGATGTAAAAACATACAGACCAATTTGTCTTTCTATACAACAATGACATAGAACACTACTGTAATTAAAATGTCATATAATTTGAATCGTGTATATTTGATAAATTTGTTAGTTTACACTGACAACCTCGACTATTAATCAAATGAGATAGTTTATTTTTATGACTGACGCAATGCTTTGTAAATCCCTTTATTTAGTGACCGTTGGCCTTTGAACTTAGTATTTTTAGATGTAATACACATTACCTAAGTTCATTGGGGAAGATCTCAGGTTCCTGTGTCTTACCATATGCCAAAAAGTGACAAAACTTTAAGGGGGCATAACTCCTGAAAGGATCATCGCAGAGTTTGTGTACAATGTAACGAATTCCCGCCATAACCTATCAAACATTTTTGTCATTAAACTTTAACAACTATCTCTTATGGTTTCCGAGTTTATCCCATAACAGCGTTTTTCGGACTTTGGGCGAAAATTCGTGAACGGAAAAAGATTTTCGACCATTCCCTATTTCTTATCAACTAGACATGGTCCTATTGTCACAAAATATCAGAAGGATATGTCCAGTCAATTTTCTGAAAATGAGGCAGAAAAGAAGAAGAATAATAATCAGAAGAAATACAGAAAAGGGGAAAGCCCTTAAATATCTTGTTTTCAGTAGTTTTCCTATTTTACTTCTGTAATCCATGTGTAAATGTATGTCAAACAAAACTGAAACAATAAAGTTTGCACATGCTTTACTTTTGTCGTCTGCTAAATATCATTTTGACAACCAGCTGATCAAGTTTCAGTTTACCTTGTCAGCATGAAACCACAATTTAGATAATCTGACAAGCAGATCGTTTATCATTTTAAACAGTAGCTGGATATTTTATTTTAAGGAACTGATGTCATCCCTTTTACAGTGACCAATAACCTTTGACCCCTGCATTTTTAAATGTAAAACATATCAACTTAATACAGTGATATAGGTCCCAAATACCTATTCCTTACATATTCCGAAATTTCTCCAAATAATTGCTCCAAGAAGAGTAACAAAACTTTGAAAACCCTTATCATGAAAACGGTCCATCCATCAATATTCATTCAAATGAACAAAATATCTGTCATAACCTAACAAACATTTTTCCCATTACAATTCACTACCTATTTATTACCACACAAAACATGTTTAGGGCGTTTTCTAAAATAACCCCCTCCCCTAATAACGAAACCAAGACGGTTAAAATCACAACTTCAACAACAACTACAAAACCTCATAAAATTTCATCGACCTACACCTACCCACTTAGACACTTCTGTGAACAGAAGAAAAAAAAAACAGAAAACGATTTGGCTATCCCAGTAATGTCTTTCCAAGGTACCGGAAAGACATTAACTAGCAAAGTGCTCTTACAAGTGTTTTTCCTCTACCGGATTTGACTTTTCTACTGGAGTTGATATGTTCAACACGGCAGGTGTCTTATAAGAATCGGGAGATGCTTACATTATTGGTGCACCTGATCTCACTATGGTTTTTATTTGGTCCATGTTGTTCATTATCGTATGTATGTCTTCATTTTTCTTTTCTGTGCCGTACTCATGTTTTTCCGATGTTGTCATTGTCCTTGGATTGTTCGTTTTAGACTGTTTTAGACTAACGGTTCGGTACTCAGTTACTTTCAGGCTGTCATCCTGATTTGACCGACAGTTACAATGTTTCTATTTATCAAATGATATAGGACTTAAGATTTGGAGTTGGTTTTGTCCGAGGATAAGACAGTCACTTACCTAACATATCTGTCACCACTATATTTCAGCTGGTATATAAAAATAGATTTACATTTACTTGTGCGTGAGAGAATTTCTCATATGGATATACTATTCATACTTTCAAATTTTGGCATTTATTTTTGTAATTTTGAAATTTAATTCTGACCACCTGTTTTAAGTGCCCACATCTCACTATTTTATATCGCCAAGTTTTCTTACATTCGACTTGATGAGTGCCCTGTGTTTGTCAATATGTTGTAATTGTCCACTAGCTCAAGACACTAGTGTTTTTGTCGGGCAGAGGATGACAGTGATTGTAAGAGCACTTTGCCAGTTTAATTGATGTTTGTTGACAATCCCGCACATATGACTAAAGAAGACATGGATGTAGTTTTGCTCGACAATTTAGCAAAGAATTCCGCTTAAACCGGAGCTAGGGGCCGTCTTGAACTTACTATGAGGGATGAGCAAAGCTCATTGTTGAAGGCCTCATGGTGACTTCAAGATGAAGAACAACAATAAAAGCGGTGTTCTTTTGCTTGCTTTTTACCATGTATTTGTAGAGACTTTGTCTCAGGTGCATTTACTCCATATTCTTTTATTCACCATTTACATCAAACGTAAATCACATTGAGCAATAACAATGCAGGTCATATTGTGAAACATTTAAAAAAAGGAAAAAAAATCATATTTTCCAAAAAGCACAGTGCTATAAAATT
This sequence comes from Modiolus philippinarum, assembly GCA_002080025.1. Lineage (NCBI taxonomy): Eukaryota > Metazoa > Mollusca > Bivalvia > Mytilida > Modiolidae > Modiolus > Modiolus philippinarum. The sequence goes on from MJUU01034505.1 coordinate 43,856, forward strand.
CAGAACCCTGTTAAAACTCTGTAATATAGAAAAAAAATGCCATTCAAAAACAATCGGTTCTTCGTTTCCATTGTTTTTTTTTCTTTCACGATGACTTACTTCGATCATTTCTTCTCGATTTCTTGTTGCCTGCAGTAATAAATGCATCCAGCCAATACCGTTTTGTCTCACTGCATTCTTAAGTTTAGACTCTACTAAATCAACCAAAAAAGTACTTATCAAAATAAAAATAGCTGTCTTATATTACTGCGCAAAGCCGTATGCTTGTCCAAATTTGAATGAAATTACATTGATGTGGTAGGTAATGTTTCAGGTAAATTTTGATTCCAAAAACAGTTATTTTTGTTGAGAAACTTTTTCTTAAACAGGAATGTTTTACCTAGTCCAGTTTCTAGGGACGCCACCGGAAATACATGCTCCAGGTGAGACGTCAAATTGTAAACATGTCAGAAATTTCTTATTTGACTTTAAACTTGGCCTGCCAGAGAGACATTTTGTAGCGAAGACATGACCCTTTCAGGAAATCGCACTGTCACTTAAAATGAAGTTAGGTAAAATCAGAACATTGAGAAATGTTACTATTGTCGTCTCTGGAAAATATTTAGTGGAGTCTGGCCTTAAATGAAATACAGGCGACTGCATAACCAACAGATGTAATTAGATATCGCAAATAAAAAGGTCGAATTAAATAGAAGTGAATACACATGACGATTTAGCATCCATTATCTACAAAACCCAAATTTACTACAACGTATTACAATTATAAATTTAACCGGTACCATACAAAAGCAGTAAAATACCAAAAGAAAAACATAAATTATATTTGAATAACATTAATCGAAGACTATAAAAAACAAAACAATAAGAGAAACAAAATACCGAAATAGCTGTAAATACTCCTTAGTTTCAAATAGTAAATTTTCTTAAATTTAAATTTATATATTGCAAATTTCCAAATAATGTCGGTTTTCGGGTCGACGTCGTAGTACTGACTACTACTGGTACTGGGTTGGTGAAAACCGGGGTGAATACCCTCGAGGACTTGCAGTCTACCAGCAGAGGCATCGGCCCAACAAAATACCGAAGTCACTGTAAATTTAGTTTCTGCATATAGCCATTGCGACAAAATAATAGCAAAATTGCATTATATAATTACTATTCTAACGCAACATTTATATATCGGAAGTTTTGATCGGTTAAAATTGACCGCCAATAAATACCTCTACACAGAAGACAATATGTAATTGCAACCTTTTCATAAACTGTGAGATAAATAATCCGCAAGCAAATTCTTTTTTAATGGCATTTCGAATTATGATCTAAAGTCCTCTCTTTTTTAGTTAGAAAACAAACGATTCGTTAACTCATGTTTTATGCATTACTTTTTCACAAACTGAAAAAAAATGTTCTGTTATGATATGAAATAGATAGCAAGTTTGAACTGGGACTCATTTTGAAGTTGATGTCTTTTCCTGGCCTCAGCACTTGCTGCTGGGTAGCATCGCAATACAAAGCTACTCAGTTTCAATAACTAAACATATAAAAAATACACAACAGATCGACGACGGAGGTACGTTATAGTTCGAATAATGATAATTAATATTCAGGGAGTACGAGTGTCAGAAATTTTGTAATTGGAATTAAAAATGTGGCCTTTGGTTTGAAGAGCTTGACTATTAGAACAACATTTTCTATGGTATGCATTTTAAAGTTACCTTTGACCAAGAAAATATGATTCATGTAGAAAAAAATTAAACCTGTTATAATGGATCAAACCTGAGGATATCGCATGCATCTGAAATCTGACACTCATACTCCCTTCATAATATTACACGACGATCATGTAATACATTTGCAATTGTATATTGGCGATCAGTTGTGTTTCCTTTTTGAAGAACGCAATTTAATAGAAAAAAGAAGGGAAACGGGGAATGTGTCAAAGAGACAACGACCCAGAGGGGAGTAATAACAACTCAAAGCCACCATAAGATCTTCAATGAACGGTGAGAAAATCCCACACCCAACGGCAGGTCGGAGTCGGTCCCTGAACCAAGAGCAATCAAGTCCAGCGAAATAAATACCATCCTAGACTCATTAAGTTTATTTTGATATCAATCAGTGTTATATCTTTAACTGGTTATGTTCTTATTCTATTACTTGTATCAGTTTTATTTTTCATTTTTCTGTCATCTGAATGATAACTTCATATATTTGATCATTCATGATAAACTTTTTGAAAGTTTTTGATGCATTTTTCTTTCCCCGATTTGTTACACTTTTACGCAAAACATTTGTATTTGTGGTTACCATATTAAATCATTTGTCACGTGGTCGGATGTGGCAGTGGATATTTAATTTTCTAGTTTTTGTACTACCTAGTGGTTACTACTTACTGCTAATATTTAGAGGAGCGGAGAAAATGTTAACCCGCGAAATACGAAGATTGTTCACATCTTGTCTTTCAGTGGTCTTTTTTTGGTTGAATACCTCCAATACAAAAAAAGGCGAAAGATGTATATGTGATTTCATACAAAAAAACTAATGAAAATTTGTTGAAAAACTTATTCCACAACATTTGACCTCAGGTTAACTCATAGTTTAAGAGACACCCCCCTTAAAAGCAAAAATTCTCTCAATTTCTAAGTTTCCATAAAAAGCTTTTCTTTTGTAATATCATAGCTTACATTGACAATATATTTATTAATGCCTATGTGAGCAGACGTTGTAAATATTCCATTAAAATTTGGCAAAAATCAAAATATCTCGTTTTAAGAACTGCACTGTATGATATTTTTTAAACCAGGGCAAAAATATACTTTAGGCTATTGTCTTTCGATGAATTTCGTTTGTAGCAATGGGGTATGCTGGTCCATTAACTCTTTTTAAAACCCAGTCACTGCACTATACACAATAATGTCAACAAAATGCTTTTGAAGGCTCTGCATACAACAACCGTCACACTGTCAGTGGTACAAGTCGAGGTAAAGTCAGAATCGGTTTAAAAAATTATTAAATCTATCCCCTTCCTTTTCTTCAACATTTACAAATTATATATTTGAGGATTCTGACAACATAATTATTTCTTAGCTTTAATATAAATTGTATGTATATGAAATATCTTCTTTTTTATATTTCAGTATCATTTAAATTTTCACGTGATGTAAAAAATCTAAAGCTAAAATACTTTATCTTTATGTAGTTTATTTATACGATTTTTTTAGTAAAAGGGGAACTTATTCGCAGCAAAATGAATCAATTGGACGTTTTATATTAGTCAATTCATAAAAAAAGTCCAAATGAAAAGGATTAAACTCTGGGAAAAACATGACAATGTTCAGTTGTTGGACTACTTGTATCGACATTGTAAGTGTCCCCCTACTATGTATGCAAAAAATCTCAAAGGAAACCACCAAACCATCACTCGAACAAATAAAGTTCCAACTCTCATAGAAGTGCTAGAAAAACGCTGACCGTGTCTCCCAATGGGCCGTGTGGCTTCATCCTTGCGATCATCTTGGAAGAAAAAAAAAAAAAAAAAAAACTCGGACTTTTGTTGGGCCTTGTTTAAAAAATAACTAAATACCGAAGTTACTGTGAATTTACTTTCTGCAGATGCGCATTTCGACAACTTATGTCTCATCAGTGCAGATAAAATCTAAACATTTGGAAGACGAGAAACTCAAAGATGTTTAAAAACTGATAGAGAACAAATAACCAATATGATCTAAATGTAAAGCCAAAATCAGCTAAGGACAGAGCTTTGCATGAGGGAGATACTCCTTAGTTTTCAACAAAATTTACAAAAATTTAGATATTGTAAGGTTCCAAATATAATCGGTTTTCGGGTCAGCACCGAAATACTGACTACTGGGCTGGTGAATACCCTAACAGTCCACCAGCAGTGGCATTAAATGTTACTATCAAAGAACCACCGTAAACAACTTAAACTCGAATCACAATTAACTTCAAAGATTTTAAAATACGATTTGTACAGTAATAAACAATCTTCCCTACCACTCGTCTATGATCGACTTTAAAAAATATACGAACGTTTATTTCACATTCACAGAGAGTCCTTATCTTGTATTGGAACGCAATAGTTAAAGCCTGATTCTTTAATGTACGCTGTTTCAAATCTGGTACACAGGGGTCAATTTACCGGATTACAACAGGGGTCAGTTGTGGGATATTTGTTATTTATATTATGTGTCAAAGATTTGCCTTTAGTTATAGAAAAGAGTTTTTTATTTCATTACTTCAGGATACTTTTATCCCAAACCATATATACGAATTATATATTTCCGTCCGTCGTCCGTCCGTCCGTCCGTCCGTCCGTTAATTTTTATTCAAAGATCTTCTTCTCTGAAACCACTGGGCCAATACTAACCAAACTTGGACTGAATCATCACCAGGGTATGCTCTTTCAAGTTTGTGATTTTTATGTCCATAGACCAAACAACATGTCCGCTGTTACTAAAAATAGAACATAGGGGTGAATTGCTGTTTTTGCAAATTACTCGAAAACCATTACAGATATTAAAATTCTGACATGGGGTAAAAATGATCAGCATGATGAGATCTACCTGCCCTGCAATTTTGGAGAATATCCGTTTACCCGTCTTCTAGTTATTGCCCCTTTTCCGTAAAATTTTCAGTTTTTTGTTACTTCTGGTCTTATATATTGAAATTGATAGAAGATAGAAGTAAAGTTTGTATAACAAGAATGGTCAGCATAGTAAGATCTACATGTCCTGCAATTTTGAAGAAAATCTGACAACCCACATAGGAGTTATTGCCGCTTTTTCCTTGAATTTTCACAATTTTTGAACGTTTTTACTTTTATTAAAAAAAAACTGTTTGAGATAAAGGTTAAATGTGAATTGCAAAAGTGTTGAGGTTTTCCAAAACTACAATTTCTACATATGTCCAGCAGGTTCGCATCTCATCCAGGATGGCCACCAGCGGGGAAGATAGTTTAACATAGGACCCTATGGGAAATGCATTCAAAGATCTCCTTTGAAACCACTGAGCCAACGGGGACCAAATTTTGTCACAATAGTCCTTGGGTGGTCCCCTTTAAAGTTCGTGATTTTTCCATTTGTACCTCATCCAAGATGGCTGCCAGCGTGGAGCACAGTTTAACATAGGGACCCTATGGGAAATGTATTCAAATGTCTTCTACTCTGAACCCAATTGAGCTTATAAGAACCAAACTTGGTTACAATAGTCTTTAGATGTTTTCCTTCAAAGTTTGTGATTTTTATGTTCATACCTCATTCAAGATGGCCGCCAGCAGGGAACATAGTTTAACATAGGGACCCTATTGGAAATGCATCCAAAGATCTCCTCTGAAACTACCAAGCCAAATTGAACCAAACTTGGTCACAATAGTCCTTGGGTGGTCCCCTTTAAAGTTTTTGATTTTTACGTTCTTTCCTCATCCAAGATGGCCGCCAGTGTGGAACATAGTTTAAGATATGAACTCTATGGGAAATGCATTCAAATATCTTCTCCTCTGAACCTACTGAGCCAATTGGAACCAAACTTGGTTACAATTGTCTTTGGGTGATCCCTTCCAAAGTTTATGATTTTTAGTTTGTACCTCATCCAAGAATGAAAATGTAACATCTGCTGAACTGATTTATAGTATGAATGGGTGGTCTATAGGTGATAATGAATAAAACCAGTGACCAGGTGAGCTATACAGGGTCATGTGAGCCTCTAGTTACAATTCCCTCGAATTGCACAACTATAATCAAAATAAAATAATATATAAGGATAAATATATAATTCGTATATATGCGTTTGTAAAAATTTACATATATTTATGCTAATTGATTCTATTTGACATATATCGAGATACTTAATGGAATAATCTGTCCATGTTAAATTACTAACAATAACAAGATCCGATATTTTTTTCAGTTGTTACTTGTTCAGAACTTTTATTTGATATAAAAGCATGGAAATTAAAATTAGTGTTATACATTTTCTCTCGATCTAATGAGTATTACTTTACATTTTGCGCACAGGATTAAGCTTCATACTATTTTCTGAGCACCAATTTTTCATGTCAATATGTTTTATAGTTTAATATTAAAATCATTTATATAATTACTTTTTCTATGTAAAGTAAAATCATCTGCATAAGTCAAAAGAAGAATTTTCTATATCTAAAGGTAAGTCATTGACATATAATATAAAGAACAAATTGATTCCTTGTGATATACCAGTTTTAATGCACTTCGAATCAGATTCCAGGAATGGTGTATAGCTTATTTCTCGGAGTATTTTCATATCTAATGACAAATAATTGACACTTAATATAAATATCAAAGGCTCAGAATTGACCCCTGTGGTACACTGGTTTAAATGCATTTCGCATCAGAGTTCATGAATGATGTCCAGGTTATTTCTCGGTGTTGTTTTATAATGGATTAGAACAGTGTTATATTGGTATTGTAAAGGAAATGTGAAAAAATTTCCTTTCCCTTCTATAGATACTCGTAATAAAAACCTAAAATAAAATTATCATCACATAAAGTAAACGGCGACCATTGATTAAAAAATTATTATATTTCTTTTAAACTTCTCAGTGTCAAAATAACAAAACATGTAGACATGGAACTCAAAAAGATCGTATCTTTGTAAAAGAACCAACTGCACAGTTAAAGAGTTCGCGCTAGACAAGGCTATCCTTTAATAAAAAACTACTTTTTATTTAGTGGGATTTTTAATTTAAAGTTCGTAGGACTTTTCTCCTTGCATATGTTGATGGGTAAAATCTTATGACAGCCACCGGCGTACGTATTTTTGCTGGTTATCTAACTCATACTGGATACCGCTAACTCATATCTGATACCGCTAACTCAGAGTATGTGTATTTTTCAGAGCTTTCACGTAATTTGCTGTTTTAAGATAAACGAAGACTTGTAGACTATTTAAACATGTTTATACAACTAAAGTTCATCAATGTAGTCGAACCATCGATTTCGAGGCATTATTTCGTCCGTTTCAAGTGTTTTCAACGAGGCTTATCTCACACTGAAATTGTTGCAGTAGTTTTCAGTTAAGGTAGGAACCATAAGAACACATCGAATGACATTCACCTTTTTAAAATAATTGTCCGATAATGTAGAAAATAAAGACGATTCACCTTCGAGATGCAGAGAAAAAGTCCCGGCAACGCATTTTCGGAAGTCTCGCTAACGAAATTGTTTTCATATCATTTGGATATGATTTAGCGCGATTGGTGGCCGTGAATATTAGCGGATTTTAAGTTTCGTCATTTATATTCAGTTTTACAGTGAAATGTTCGCGGGTATTGATTTTCACGCTTGTCGTGTAAAACGCGAATAGCGCGGAAATAAATACCCATCGAAATAAAACAACCATACAGTATACGCGGTATGACGGGACAGGAGGAATATTACTACTCAGGTAAGGGAAATTAACAAATTGAAATTTGAAATGTCAACGTTTGTAATTTATTCTATTTGCAACTTATTCGCTTTTGAGTAAATGTTGCTTTAAGCTATTTCTTTCCGAACAGATTTTGTAGTTGGAAATTTATTATCAGCAGTTGCAAGCCGACTAAGTTTTAAGCTACTACAGACTTTACAGTTAAAAAATAACTAATCAGCTTACTTCTAGGCATCGAACGCTCCTACAATGACAAAAAAGGAAAGCATGTGAAAAAAATAAAGAAGCAGAATATCAAAATAATCTACATATTTTATGAAAGGATATGGAGTAAATGAACATGAGACAATCTCCAACTGCAATAATTTTAATGAGCTGTATGGCCATGTATTATAAAATAAGAAAAATTAAAACCGATTAGTATTCGTATCGGTTATGAGTATAATGCGCTTTTTAAAATAATAAGCACGCATCAAATATGTTCTTGAAGGGATTTAAGAGATAACGAAATGTTTTCCCATTACTTAAAATTCAGCATGACAAGCACAATGCCATGTGCCCAATTTAGAAATAGGACTGGGATGATCGAATGATCCTTTTATTTGGTTTTCAGTAATTTATTATGTATTCTTTAGAGTTTTTATTACAAGTTTAGTGATTCTATAGTGAACTTAAAAACATCATTACGTCATGAACTTGAACTTGAAAAGTACTCAAATATTTTAAATTTATCAGCAACCTGTTCCTATTAGGCCATTTATGCAGTTATTTTCAGTGATTTATAAATTAATTTGTTTTTAAAGCGTATAGCGTTGTACACAAACCGTGATGATTTAGTACGAAGAACGTGATATTAAAACTTGTGGGAGGCTTCATTCAAAATGTAGTTACTTCAAGATGACAGAAAACACTCAGGTATTGATATTTTTCGTTGGTTTGCAAACATTTAATGAATGTTTGTCTAACACTGGGTATTTGAAATAGATTCTAGCCATTTTCAGTTGTTGGGTTCAATCCTATGCATTTTTCGACTGAGGACGAACTTTTTGAAGTCTTTATGACTACGATCTCTTGCAACAAGTAGTCTCTGAGGTGGCCTATTGCATAGTGAAATCCACGTACATTAACAATGAAGGGATATGGAGTAAATGCAAAGGAGACAAAGTCTCTACAAATACATGGTAGTAATAAGCAATGGAACAACGCTTTTATTGTTGTTCTTCATCTTGACGTCACCATGAGGCCTTCAATAATGAGTTTTACTCATACCTCATAGCAAGTTCAAGACGGCCCCTAGCACCGGTTTGAGTGGAATTCATTGCTAATTGTCGAGCAACGCTACATCCATGCTTTTTAACCTAACGATCCATGGATGCGGGATCGTCAACAAACATAAACTTAACTGGCAAAGTGTTCTTACAATCGCTGTCATCCATTACCCGAAAAAAAAAGACGATAGAAGACGATCACAACATTAAAACTACCACAGGGCACTCATCGAGCAAAATTGTAAGAAAACTTGGCATAATAAAATCATGAGATGTGGGCACAATAAACATGTGGTCAGAATACAATATTAGATTACAAAAATTGAAAAAAGCCAGAATGTGAAAGTGTGATTGCGTATCCATATGAGAGATTCTCTCAAGAACAAGTACACCATAACTGAAATGTATATAGAGCATACATCTCTCTCACGGGGAATCTTTTTACGGACCCCACACTGCAAAAGAGACAAACTCCAGTCTAAAATTAACAATGAAGGGATGTGTAGTAAATGCAAATGAGACAAACTCTCTACAAATACATGGTAATAATAAGCAATGGAACGACGCTTTTTTTGTTGTTCTTCATCTTGAAGTCACCATGAGGCCTTCAACAATAAGTTTTACTCATACCTCATAGCAAGTTCAAGACGGCCCATGTACATAAACATATTGATTTCAAGTTCCTTTTCCAGACCAGTCATTTTTTGTGACATTTGCCTTAATTTTAAAAAACAACCGCGGTTTTAAAAGGGACTTATGTGAAGCTAAGTACTCTTTATGATCAAGGAGTGGCTCTCATCATGACCAAATGCAAAAATATGTCTTTGAATGGTCCTAGAGGACCGTTCCTTGAAAACCAAGATATATTTATTTTCTGTTAACATTTAAAAGTTTGCTCTTCATGATTGAGCATTTTCCAAACCCTCTGTTGACAATTTATAAGCTTTGTTATCTTGTTAACCCCATACCATCCTTCAAGTTAAAGAGTTTCAGTTAAAATGTTAATGAATTCATTTATTTCGATTTCAAAGACGAAATTAAGCAAGGAAATAATAAATCCTAGTTCAACGAAATCAAAATTTTTGCGGGAAAGACTTCAATCTATTGATTTTTTGTTGCTTTACAATTTGATTTTCTATGGATAAAAAAATATAACTAATAACAAAATACCGAAGTTACTGTGAATTGTGTCCCTTAAGTGCAGATCATTCAAAGAATAAACCGAAATATGTGTAAAAGCTGACAAAGGAAATCAACAGAATCCATAAAGAAAGCCAAAATTATATAAGGACAGAGCTACATATGAGGAAGATAGTGTTTAGGTTTTAACAAATTTTCTTAAATTTAGATATTGAAAGTTTTCAAATAAAATCGTTTTTCGGGCCAATATCGAAGTACTGGTTTATGGGTTGCTGAATATCCTCGGGGACTACATTTATTACAAATTTTGTACATGAAGTGCTTTTCGGATGGATCTGTTTCGATGAGTTGTATAAAAAGAATGACATAAACAACGAAAGGATATGTAGCAAATGCACATGAGACAAAATTCCTACAGATACATGGCAGGACCAAGCAAATGGAATTATTTTTATTGTCACCATCTCATAGTCACCATGACTATTTTTGGGTAAATTAGAATATGGGATATTTACGACTTTTGACGATGGGATGTGCGATATTTAAAACAAAACTGACAGGGATATGGGATATTTTCATATATTAATTGGATATCTTCAATTTTCGAAGGGATATTTTAGTTCAGACTTACTGTGATATATGATATTGGAACCACTCCCCCAAAAACAAGTCTCAACAATGTGGTCCACCCATACCCTACAATTATCCAAGATTAGCCGGGCACCGACATGAGCGGAATTCATTGCAAGTTGTCTAACAACGCCAGATCTTTGTCTTTACTCGTGATGAAAGTGGGAAAGTGTCAACCGTTGCTCAACAAAAGCACTAGTGTTCCGACCTAGTGGACAATTACAACATAGTTACACAAAAACATAGGGCACACATCAAGCCAACTGTTAGAAAACTTCATTATAAAACAGTAAGAGGTGGGCACTTTAAACAGGTGTTAAGAATAACATTCGGAAATTACAAACAAACAAAAAATAATTAGTAATAAAGCAAAAATTTGAAAGTATGACAGTTTATCTATACGAGTTTTCATAACTGGAATATATACAGAGTATACGCGATGAATCGTTTTGCGGATTCCGAACTGCAGAAACCAAAACTCCAACCTTATATAAAGGGACATGAAGTAAATGCACATTTGCAAAAAGATAACTAGTAGTATATTTGAATAATTAAAAAACAACTAAGTATCCACTACAACTTTGTATGAAATTTAAAACCAGTCATTAATATTCCATTCATTGAACTTATTTGTGTTTTACCTTATACAGCGGCTTCAAAATTTCAATAAATCTACCTTAGATAAACATCCATCCTTATTCTTTTTGCAGCAAGACTAATGAGAGACAACTATTTGATGTTTATTTTAATTTTAATAAAACTTAATTTATCTAATTTATAAAACCTGAAAAAATGTATACCCTATTTTCTTTTGTAATACACTTTAAAATATCATAAACAAATTTTGCTGAATATGTTATATTTATTAATATGATACACACCCTATTCAATAAAGACAAAAATTATCTTTAAATTTGACACCATTTTAACCATTAACCTTCAAACTGATAAGTGTATTATTTACTTTATTGATTTTTTTTGTCGTGGCATAACTATGTTTTACAGATAGTCTTCTGTACAACAATCATTAATCTATTTTTATATATTTAAATTCATTTCATTGTACCCTAAAACGGATAGATACAGATACAATGCATTTACTACAGCGCTCAACATATATGTATGATATGGACAATTTCTTGCATTAAAATATTAATAAAATATTGAAATGTTATGTAGTCATGTAGATAACAAACTTGTTTTTTTCCAAAATATAAGTAATTAAAATTAAAAACAGCATTTAAAAACTGCAGGATAAAACCCTAGGTCCTTGTATTTGCTTTAGGGTTGCTTATTTAGAGTTTTTTTGTATAATTATGATTCAAATTTGTGACAGAAAAAAACATAACATTTAGATATGTCGCTATATGACAAGCAATTTGTATGAAATGGTATCAGTGACTCAGTACTGCAGACAGTGGATTGATATAGTTCAATAAGATTTATATTGCCTGCAAGATGTGTTTTTAAAAAATATGGATGCCTAGATGACAAGGAATTTGATATTGTATCCTACTGGTGCAAGTACATGTATTAATAAATACAATGAACCTTTATGTTGAACTTATTAAAGTCTTAGTGTTTTGTTGGCGTTTGCAGTTCTAGTGCACACCAAATTAAAAATTTAGTGATAAAGAAACTAACTACATTTGGTTCAAAATCAATCGTTCAAGGAGACGAATATAAGGGCGTATATACCGGGTAATATACTACTCAACAAAAGAAACGATACACAGATTTTTTTATCAATATCAACATTTAAATTTTCAGCAGAGAACCACAACTCGTAGATGAAATGTATTTTTTGCACGTAAGATTTAACTTTATGCCCAAAAATGTCTCTTAAATTCTGAACCCTCTCCGGTCACGGTCAAGGTCATTATCCGGGATTTCTTTTTGCAGACCTAAATAGTGAGAATGTCTATATTTACCTTTTACCAAACCATCACATTTTCGAACCGGCTGACTTACAAATTCTGTTGTTATGTCGATCATGAATCCCTCGGACCTACTTTCCGATTTCAACTTCCGTTCTGATAAGTGTAAAAGCGTGTTACGCGATGTTGACGTTGTGACGTCTCACAGGCCCCGCTGTCACGTGATTAATCATTTGATGGGCACATTTGCTACAGATTAATCAAAAGTCCTTATTTTGTTGTTCTTTTCGCATAACGATTAATTGAGAATGCAAAAATCAAGATCGAAGGTCTGATCACGATAATCCATTGTTCACGTTGATTTTGGATTGAACGGGGCGTCGAAATGAGACATTGTTTTCAACTTTTTGAAATGGCAAATTGTTAATCTGATGAAGTGTCCCGATTATTGACATTAAACAATTTAAATCATCCGTCCGTTAACGACAAACTCGATCATAGGGCGAAAAAATTCCATTCCGGATTTTCGTCGTATCCGTTTCGGAATAGATCTAAAAATGGAATAAACAAATGCGTTTTGGCATTGAATACATTAATGCACTAAAATAAAAACTTTGAATTGTGAAATACAAAAATATTTACAAAATTAACTGTGTATCGTTTCTTTTGTTGAGTAGTATAGTTTCAATTATTATTTACCAGTTTAATTCTGATGTACCTTAACAAAACAGAATTAAAAAACACACACACACACACAAAATCACAAACAAACACTATAAAAAAAATTCTGCCATACCTGCTGTGACACATTCGTAATTGGTAGGCTTCCCATGGTATATTATTTATACTATAACTAATCCCAGATTCTGATTTTCGAAAAATTTTCAACGAATACTCGAATAATGCAGTGATTCACGAATACGCGTAGTACGTAGCGCATGAGTGAATTACAGCGTTTTTTGGATCATGAGTTGAATATTTTAGATAATCAATCCAATGATTAGTTCTTGTCTTAATTATAAAGATCTTCTCTAATATTTAGTGGTTTATTTTAAAATTTATTCCCTGAAATACGTTTTCGATGTAAATCCGCCGAGACCTTTACTTAACAATAACGTTGACGTTGGCAACGTCTATTTTAACGCCATTTTCTAGACTGAAATTATGGAAAATAATTTCACGGTTAATATTACTTTTATTAACTAAGAAATTCCAATCTTTCACCGCCATCTATATAATAAATATCATGTAACTAACAAGGGACTACTACATACATAAGTGTAATTTTAGATAAGCGATATTAAGTAAATGCACAGGAGACAAAATCTCTACGAATACATAGTAAACCAAGAAATGGAACAACACTTTATTTTTATTGTATGACAAATTAAATCTCGGTCCTGAACCAAATGGTCCTGTACTAAGTCAGTTCCAATGCGATCGACAATTTTTCCGGTAGTTTCCACCTGAATTGTGTTTTGTCTCATGGACTTCGGCACTTGGTAGCTCTGTTCTGTAATTTTGTTATTACCTTACATATGGCTAAGAACATTTATATAGTATGTATTTGAATTTATGTAAATTGCAAAGGTCAAAAGGTCAATGTCATTTCACAAATTGTTTAGGTGTATGGCAGGTTATGGCTATGGACCTCGTTTATACATGTTTATTATACCTCAGTATTTGAAAATTACTACTAAAATCTCTAGATAAAAAATACTGTTTTTCACCTTTTCCAATTTTATAACTATTTACTGGTCTCAGACTATTGACTGGCAGTGTGGATATTTTTCCCGAACTTTTTTCTTGCTTTCCTATTGGATAAAACATTTGATGATAATTCATTGTTTCCAAGTGAAAAGTATGCAAATTACAGTGAGTAACCTCATCAGCAGCATTGAGATTCAATTATGAGCGTAATTTCTTGCAAGGATATTGAGTAAATGCACATGAGAAAAAGGCTCAACAATTACATTGTAAAACCAAGCAATGGAACAACGCTTTTATTGTTGTTGTTAAGTCTCGGTCCTGAACCAAATGGTCCTGTACCAAGTTAGAATTATTGCTGTAGACAATTTTTTTCTGGTGGTTTCCACCTGATTTGTCTTTTTGTCTGATGGACGTTGGCTTTTTGTATCTCTTTTCGGTAATTTTGTTATTACCCCCATCTCATATGGTTAAATAATTTATTTAGAATGTCGTTGAATTTATGTAAATCACAAAGGTCAAAAGATCAAGGTCATTTCACAAATTGTTTAGGTAAAGGACAGGCCAGTGAAGTTCCAGAATATTTCCAGGATTGTTTAAATGAGTATCTCGATATTGGGAACTATAATCTTAGAAACCGTTCACATCGTTGTCAACTAGAAATATTTTCTAAATCCTTTTCCCCTCTTCAATAAGGCTTTGGAATTCTATGTCATTGGATGAAAGTTCAGTTCCTACTTTTTCTAGATTCAAACGAATGTCAAAGAAAGATAATTTTATAGTTTCTTCATTCTATCTCTTTGGTAATTGGAAAACGAACATTTTACACACTCAATTCCGTCATAGATGTTGTCCACTTAAAACAGATTTATTTAGGGCAAACTTGATTGACAATCCAAGTTGCAACTGTGGGTGCCCTTTTGAAGATTCAATTCATTATTTTTTAGAATGTCCACTGTTTGCAAATATAAGAAACCTTTACCTAAATCCACTGCAACAATTTATCTCTTTAGATATCGAGTATTTATTATTTGGTTCAGGTGCTCAACACCGTCATTTTAAAACAAAACGTACATAATTAAGGTCTTTCACGACTCCAGTCGGAAAGACCTTCTTGTAATTCTTCCGATTATTTTTATTATTATTATTATTATTATTATTATTAAGGTCTTTCACCACATGTGAAAGACCTTACTGTAATTCTTCCGATTATTTTTTTTTCTTGTTCTTCCGCCGCACTCAAGCCTCAAAACTACGCGACAATTCTTTTCGATACTTAGTGTGATAAATCGACATTGCTCCGGGACCTCAAAACCGACGCAAGCATATTGAGCTATTTTTAGTAACGGAGTCCCCAAACACAGTTTTCCTTGTTATCGGATATGCTCAGAAACCGTAACCGATATCAAAATTCTGAATGGGGGAAAATGTTGCATTCATCCTCAGGATGATTTATCATGCAAAAAAATTTTTTTGGGTCGCGACCTCGGTTACGCGTTTTTGACCCCTAAATATGCAAATTTCTCAAAGTTATCTGATTTCCACCAAATTTCGTTTCTAGGTAGCTTTCATGGCCTTGATTACAAATCTGGGGTCAAAAAATTTTTTTCGTCCGCCATTTTCAAAATGGCCGCCATTCGAAACTTTGTTATCGCGATATCTCGGAAACGATAAAAAATTATGAAAACTTTGTGAAACAAAAATACTCCTTCATTTATGGTCGGTCAAAAAAAAAAATTCGGCCGCCATTTTCAAAATGGCTGCCATTCGAAATTTTGTTATCGCGATATCTCGGAAACGATAAAAATTTTATGAAAACATTGTGAAGCAAAAATACTCCTCTCATTAAGATCTTCATTAATGGTCGGTCAAAATCAAAATTTCGGCCGCCATTTTCAAAATGGCTGCCATTGGAAATTTTGTTATCGCGATATCTCGGAAAGGATAAAAAATTTATGAAAACATTATGTTGCAAAAATACTCCTCTCATTAAGATCTACATTTTTGGTTGGTAAAAAAAAAATTTTCGTCCGCCATTTTCAAAATAGCCGCCATTGGAAATTTTTTTATCGCGATATCTCGGAAACGATAAAGAATTTATGAAAACATTTTGTTGCAAAAATACTCCTCTCATAAAGATCTACATTTCTGGTTGGTCAAAAAAATATTTTCGTCCACCATTTTCAAAATGGCCGCCATTCGAAATTTTGTTATCGCGATATCTCGGATACGATAAAAAAATTTATGAAAACATTGTGTTGCAAAAATACTCCTCTCATAAAGATCTACATTTCTGGTTGGTCAAAAAAAAATTTTCGTCCGCCATTTTCAAAATGGCCGCCATTCGAAATTTTGTTATCGCGATATCTCGGAAACGATAAAAAATTTATGAAAACATTGTGAAGCAAAAATACTTCTCTCATTAAGATCTTCATTTATGGTTGTTCAAAATAAAATTTTCGTCCGCCATTTTCAAAATGGCCGCCATTCGAAATTTTGTTATCGCGATATCTCGGAAACGATAAAAAATTTATGAAAACATTGTGTTGGAAAAATACTCCTCTCATAAAGATCTACTTTTCTGGTTGGTCAAAAAAATATTTTCGTCCGCCATTTTCAAAATGGCCGCCATTCGGAATTATGTTATTGCGATATCTCGGAAACGATAAAAAAATTTATGAAAACATTGTGTTGCAAAAATACTCCTCTCATTAAGATCTTTATTCATGGTTGGTCAAAAAAAA
Source organism: Modiolus philippinarum (assembly GCA_002080025.1). Classification (NCBI taxonomy): domain Eukaryota; kingdom Metazoa; phylum Mollusca; class Bivalvia; order Mytilida; family Modiolidae; genus Modiolus; species Modiolus philippinarum. Next base: position 60,644 of record MJUU01034505.1, read on the forward strand.
TTTTCGTCCGCCATTTGAAAGTTTGTTATCGCGATATCTCGGAAACGATAAAAAATTTATGAAAACATATTGAAGCAAAAATACTGCTCTCATTAAGATCTTCATTTATGGTCGGTAAAAAAAAAATTTCGTCCGCCATTTTCAAAATGGCTGCCATTCGAAAATTTGTTATCGCGATATCTCGGAAACGATAAAAAATTTATGAAAACATTGTGTTGCAAAAATACTCATCTCTTAAAGATCTTCATTTATGGTTGGTCAAAAAACTTTTGTTTACATAACTTTTTTTTACCAAAATAGAAAACAAAAACAAACTCTTACATGTAATCATGGTGAAAACTGGTGAAAGACCTTGCAATTGTTCTCTGAACAATTGACCTTTTAATTATTATTCTTTTTCTTCCGCCGCAACCGATGTGCTAAAACTAAGCGACATATCATTTAGAAACTTTACGTGGTTGTTGGGTCTTACGGAGGCCAGCTCTGATTAACGCATTCACAAAGATCTATTTTTAGTAACGGAGTTTCCTGCCCGCGAACAAAAAACCTTGTTATCGCTAAACTCGAAAACCGTAAAAGATAGCTGATAAAGTGTAATGGGAAAAATGTTCGTTAGGTCATGACGGAACTTCACTACATTTGGTCCAAAACCGTGCGGTATACTTTTTGGGGGGTTATTGCCCTTTGAAGATTTTCAATTTCCGTCATCGCTCAATACTTCTAAACGGTTAGTCGTAAAGACATGGGACCTTCACCATTATTCTTAGTTGATATAAGTTACATGTAAAATGTCAAGGTCAAAGGTCATCGGTGACTTTGACCTTTGACCTTACCCCTTGTAACTCGAAAACCGTAATAGATGGCTGAAAACATATAATGAGAAAAATGTTCATTATCATGAGACGCAACTTTGTTACATTGGTCCGAAGAGATTCGACGACTCTTTATATGAGTTATTGCCCTTTGAAAGATTTTGAGTTT
>MJUU01034505.1:63175-90046 GCA_002080025.1 Modiolus philippinarum
TCTCATTGAGGTCTACATTTGACACTGGGGTCCAAAATAATTGGACCATTCATTTTGGACCTATTGCCCAAAAACCATTTTTCGGGGTGCGATTTTAGAGTTTTTTGCCTATATTTCAAAAACTATTCAAGATACAAAGAAACTATAAGAAGATAAATTGTTCAGCTCAATATGGCCGACAAAATGGGGTCAAGGTCAAAGGTAAAGGTCCTTAGCAACAACGTTATTTGCCATTAAAGTCCTTAGCAACCATAGGCAAAAAGTTTCGTAATGTTGTAAAGAGGAAATGAATGACATTGCAAACCGGAAGTGACTTTCCTGTCCTTAGCAACAAGCTAATTTTTCGAAAAAGTCCTTAGCAACCGTTGAGCAAAAGACTAAAAAAGATCAGAACTTTTGTTTACAACACATTTTGAACTGAAATAGACAACAAAATAAAACTCAAACATGTTATCATGGTGAAAACTGGTGAAAGACCTTGCAATTGTTCTCTGAACAATTGACCTTTTAATTATATTCATCATTCTAAACTTTTCTAAACTTAATTTATTTTTGTTTTTTACTTTAATTTCCATGTTAACTCGACTCTTATCTTTCTTTCCTTCTTTTTCTTATATTAGAGTACCAAAGTTATATTATATTTTGTACTTCAAATATTTATTCATATTTATATGTTTATTTATTAGTTGTTAATGTTGTCATCTTGTATGCAATATTTTGTAGTATAATTGTATGGGGAGAACCTAGTCAGTTGTTTTAACTGGTGTTCAATCCAATTGATTTATTAGTCAATAAACTATGTTTAAAGTAAAGTATATTTTAAAGTTTTTGTAAACAGATTCTTTTTGTGATACATTCGATCGCGAAATTGAAAATCCAAATGTTAAAAATAATGGATAACAGGAAACACCCACAATGGCTGAAAATTATAATTACATGCAACAATTTGCAGGGGGAACTACACAAGAAAAACATGTATAAGACAAAATTAAGATAAACGTAGACAACGATAGGAACTCGGGACAGCCAAAGTATGCTACTTTGAAGGGCTTGAATTTTGATGGCATTTTTGTTCATGAAAATTGAAAAAAGTAAATAATGCAAATACGGAAACAGCATGACGAGATTTCTATGTTCAATATTTTTGTAAAGTTATAAATCGGCTAGATTACAAATAATTCATTAACGAAAAATTGGTATAGGTTATATCTATTCATACTGAGATTACACAATGGCTAATTTCCCAAACTTAAAATTACGTTATGTAATATGTCAGTATTCGGGGATGAGAACCACTACATAATGGAATGCCCTTCACTTGAAAATGAAAGAAAATTTTATATTCCACAATATCTTTACCGTAGACATAATACCACAAAATCTCATGCTCTCCTTAATACAAAAAGAATTGTTTTACTGAAAAGTCTGTGTAAATTTATGAGAATTGTAAACCAAACTGTCAGTCCTCTATGATAACTTTATACTTTTTACTTCAGATCACACCCTTTGTATGTTAATTTTCTTGTTATGTAGTTTGAATGTGTCTATTTTTTGTTAACTTCCTCAGTCATTGCAATTGTTTGATATGCATGTTGTATATTCTTTTTTCTGTACCTTTGCTTAATGGGTTTCGAGAATAAATTATCTATCTATCAAAGCAAATGCCAACTATCGTTGCTTTTTTTAAATTTTGATGGTGCAAAATTTTTAGAAAATGATAATAAAGGTTGGAAATATCAAAGAGGCAACGAAAACACATACAATTTACTCTATACAGTAACACGCGTTTATAACGATTTTTAGGGGGACTGAATACCGCAATTCTGCATATCCATATACGATGTATACGTAAGAAGTTTGGTCGGGGGAAATAAAATAGTTATTTATAAAATGTAAATTCGTTGCATCTGTGATTGTAACTGATCCTACTGTAATACGACAGTAAATTTGGTCATTGTGTTAATGTTTTTCCATTAGTGCAGAAAAAACTACATGTAAAACATCTGCAAGATACACATAAAATTTAAAGACGTTTGAGGGTTATAATATTGTTTACATATGCAGATAACATCTTCCTCATATCTTCAGGATTGTCATAATACTTCTCTGTGACTTAAACAAATAGGACCCCACACTGACATGTCGTGACCCGAACCTTTTAGAGACATAGAAATGTTTAAACCTGTATTTATATACGAAGATACATATATATCAGTGTAATCATAGATGAACTTTCAATAGCAAATTGTCAATAGGAAAAACCTGTAAAAAATAGCTGAAGAAGGTCAAAATCAGATAATGAAAAACTGAACCGATTTCTGAAAAGCAAGCTTATTTGTTCATTTTCTCAAGTGCGTTCTCTGAAAACATTTGATTTTCCACACCGTGTACCACGCTTCCTCATGATAAACTAAAATCACGAATCAAAGGTTATTATTAGGTTTTTAGGTTTTATTAGGTTATATTAGGTTATAGATCCACATTTTTGTCAAGCACCAATTTAAAAGGAAAAGTATGCTACGATGAAAAACAGTTGTGCAATATGCTTGATTTTCTGATTGATATTATACTTCTCACATTTGGAGGTGCTATTTATCAAGTTAGCATAACAATGGGCACTTATTGTGCTGTGCTACTTGTCAGACTTGTTTTTATATTCTCACGAGACTGAATTTCTTCAGGGACTCGTAAAATATAATAAAATAAAATTTTAAAAATTTGGACTAACATCTCGAATTTTACAAAAATTGTCATTTCAGTACAAAAATTGACGACAGAAGCGACGATTTTAATTTTAAAAATTATCAATTTCCCTTACACGGACAGTAACATTCCAGCTTTTCCTGCTTACGTAGTGTATGTTTCACAGTTGATTTGTTACGCGAAAGCTAGCACAAATTATACAGATTTTCTCATTAGACATAGTTATCTTCATGACCGCCTTGATTAATCAAGGCTTCATTAAAAAAATCCGTCTCATACGATCATTCAAAAGTTCTATAATAGATATCAGTCCCTTATGGAAAAAATTGAAGTTTCGTCCGAACTCTGATTCAAGTCAGGACCATTGCGGTCGACAATTTTTCCGGTGGTTTCCAACTTATTTGTGTTTTTGTATCATGGACTTCGGCTCTTGGCGACTCTGCTTTGTCATTTTGTCCTTACCACTATTTGATAAATTTCTTTATATATATCATGATGTCATCAAAATTAATCAGATACCCTGCTTAAAGGTGGTTCGGGGGACTAAGCGAAATCCATCAGAGTTTTTCGATAGTTTGCAGAATTGAAGTTCAAATATTGAACTTCTAAAAAATAAAATAAAAATTGGGGGTCACGGACCATAAAAGCTCACAATTTTGCGCCGAAAATCGGGAATTTTTAGTTGAAATGTTAAGGAAAATTATCATTTTTTAAAAATTATTCAAGTTACATCCATGAGAATTTTGATTAATTTTAAATATTGCTAGGCCCTTTATTGAACTTTCTAAAACCAAAAAGAAAAATGGGGGGTCACAGACATTATTATGAAATTATTTCACAAAATCAAAATTTTCATAGTGATTTCTTTGTTAAATATTTTTTTGAAATTACCTCCTTGTTTAAATTTCATTTCATAAAATTTTACAGTATGAATACTATTCTGAATTTTTCGTTAAAAATGAAAGCTAGACTTACAGTAATGGGCCTATTGATTGAGTTTTAAGTGAATATTTTCAAGATTTGTCCAAATTTTAAATTGTTTGTATATTTCTGTAATGACACATGAAAACAAAATGGCGGAGTACCATCGATCCACCTTAATTCTGCTTTTTCATAATCTATTGTCAAATTCCCGAAAGACCCCACTTGAACTGTAAAAAACTTTATTCTTTAATGGACCTTAGGTCAGGATACAAATGAGTTATGCCCAATCAGGCGTATAAATCACAAAAATAGTTCTTATTTTTATTGACCTCCGTTGCAATGGAAAATTATGGCAACTATTCTGGGTTATTTCAAAACCCCCAACGTAGGCACTTTTAAAAACAAACTATTTCAAAGAAGGTCAGTTCATTTAAAATGTGATTTTGTATGAGGTTTATATGAAGAACTATTGACCTTGAAAAAAAAACAACTTAAAAGATAAGTCAGAAGGAGGCTTACAAAACTTTCGAGAAGTTTGCCTTTTCACTGTAAATGCTCGACAAAATTATTCAATAATTTAACAATTTTGTCAATAATTTGATGCTCAAATATTAGAAAAGGCTCCAACTGCATATATATACTTAAAAGGACTATTTTCACATGGAGCTAGAATGTCATTCAAATATAGAAAAATCTTCGTGGGGTTAGCATTTAAGGTTTCACAGTGGCATTATTCCGCCATTTTTGTCTAAAACTGGTTCATTAAGGGAGTACGAGCGTCAGATTTCAGAAGCATTCTATATTTTAATTACAAAATTTTTGACACTCGCACTCCCGTAAGACATAATACATTTAGAAACTTAAGAAAATAGTTATTTAAAATGTAAAGAAAATTCAAAAGTATTTTGAATTTTTATTCTTAATCACCTTTACAATATATTCATTTCAAAAAGATGAACTAAAACACACGAGCTGTAAATCTGTTACTGAATTCACAGAACACAGAAACAACGGCAGTAGAATACCGAAGAAACAAGGGAAGCGAAGACCACAAAAATCGAAATCCAAAGACATGGCAAAAACGGCAACAGAGAAAACAAAGACAAAACAAGGACGTGAGACAGGTACAATGCACGGAAATAAAAAGACGACGCCAAAAACTAAGGCACTCATAGTGTGAACCCCCATGAAAACCGGGAGTGAAATCAGGTGCTCCGGAAGGGTAAGCATGTCCTGCTCCACTAGCGACACCTGTCACACGATCAGTGAGGTATATATTGTTTTGAAAGTTCTGATTTGAGGCTGATTGGAAATGCCATTTTCTAACCCTTAGACAAAACCAATAAAAATCCATGGTACGTGTTACTTCTCTAACCCTAAAACAGTACCAAGGTAAAAATTTGAAAAGCTGTTGTTAGTCTCTTGAGTATTCAAACATTAACCAGGACAAACCAGTAGCACGAACATCACAAACGAAGACAAAACTAAAATTTCACAGTTTGATATACAAGACAACACAAAAAACTAAAATCACTGACAGTGTGAACTCCCATAAAAACCGGGAGTGACATCAGGTGCTCTGGAAGGGTAAGCATGTCCTGCTCCGCTAGCGGCACCCGTCACACTATCAGTGAGTCAATCCAGGGTTGAGCCAAAACCGGTTATGTCAAATCCATGAAGACGTGAAATCTAGCTGAAAATGTCCGTTTTCATTTGGGACATAGACACGTCATATCTGTCAATGATATCATGGTGACGGCCATAAAATTTCTGAAGGGATGAAAGCAACAAAGGCTGAACAAATCCCTGACTAAGCACGTTTTGGGACAGTGTTTTTGCTCTATTAAAAAAATCACTGTATAAACTACATGCGCGACAGTAACGAATCAACTGTGAAATGTACACTCCATAGGCTGGAGAGGTAGGTATATTGCTGCTCAGAAAGGGAAAATTCTCACAATTGGGAAGTTAAAATCATCACGTTTGTCATAAAGCTTAGATTTCAAACGTCCATTTTCATCAATGTATAAAAACAGATCTAAGTACGAAGCTGAAGTAGGTGTGTCAGTAGTCTCTTTAATTTCAAACTCATTGGGATAGATCTGGTGTAAATATTCCTTGAATTTTGGATTATTAAGAGAAAGTACATCGTCTATGTAGCGGAAGCTGAAATTAAAGGACTGGGCTAAATGTTTTTGTTTTTTCTGTGTTAGCCCTTGTAAAAACTTGGCCTCATGCGAGAAAAGAAAGAGATCAGCTAAAAACGGCGCGCAGTTAGTTCCAATGTGAATCCCGATTGTCCGTTGAAGACGCGACCTCCAAATTCGACAAAAATATTATCTATTAAAAATTCCAACATCTTGATTACGTCATTCTCCGTGTACTTCTTGTTTGACTCAGTGTGGTTCTTTACAAAATATGTTTTGTCTTTCCCTACTACTAAGTTAGTGTATCTTCGTTCTCCGTTTTTAGTGCAGAAACATTGATGTATCAAATCAGAAATTATTGTTTTTAATTTATTGTGTGGCAGGGTAGTATAAAGAGTAGAAAAATCAGAAGTTTGTATGCTGTGGCAATGGGTAAGACTACTAGAGGATAGCTGTTCAAGAAGATCTTTAGAATTTTTTAAAATCCACATCTGATTGACGCCGCTCGTGGAGTAGACTTTATCGCAGTAACTTTTCAGACCATCTCTGACTGCGGTCAATAAAGTAGTAAGGAGCTTAGAAAGTGGCTTAGTGGTGCATCTGGAAGACCCCGCAATGAATATCTGTTTGTATGGGTTCTTGTGAAGTTTAGGGACCCAGGAGATGTAGGGGAGCTGATTGTTTTCATCACCCGCTTTGATGCCAAAGGATGTTAAAACTGAGTTGTGATTTTCAATAATCTCCTTCCTTGATAGTGTAGTGGGAGTATAAGTTGGGTCTCCTAATGAACTATCAATTCCCATCTCCTTGTCCAGACAGTCAAGATAGTGTTTCTTACACACGATTAGTATGTTGTTAGAAGCTTTGTCTGCAGGGACAATGACGTAATTTTCGTGGAGGTTGTCCATCGTTTTTCTAACGAGGGGATCTTCAAATATACTAGGATTTCTGGATTTCATTGATGTTTTCAAACGCCGGATACGATTCACAATTAACGACTTAATGGACCTGATCCAGTCGGACAGCATCTCGACATCTTCTTTCTCTTTCTTTACCCACTTCCTCGCATAGTCCTCAACTGCATCCATCAAAATTTTGAAGTTGTACTGAAATTACGTACGCAACGAAGATAATTTGATTAAAAAAATTCATTTTATTAGAGAAAATAACATTAAAAATTTATCCCTGACCCCTATTTTTTACTTTTTATATGTAAATATATAATGATTTTAAAGCACATGAAAAGTATGAACACAATCTTTAATATAATGAAAAAGTTATCCCCTCATATAGTCATATCTCCTATCATTTCTTTGTAAAATCCTTAAATTGTAGTTTTGCGCTTAAATGCATGGTGACCCCAAATTTTATTGTACATTCTGGACAATAATATTATTTTGTTTCTACATAAAAAATTCACAACATTCTATAATAGGAAATTGATATCCTGCAGACACCTTAAAGTTGGTAACCGGCGAAACAGGGTAAAATTGCCGTTTCTTCAGAATACTAAACAACTATGAAATAAGTTTTTGTAAAATATTGTAAGACGTTCGATCAAATCTCTGTTCATTATATCCCAGAACTGATATCCTTCAAACGTATTATAAACTTGAAACCATTTCATGGTTATTCAAGGTATTTTGAAAACGATCAATAAAAAAAATCAATTACGCAAATCAGAGCCCCTAGCGGTAAGCGTTATAAATTTGCTTGAAAATGAACGTTTAATAATTAGCTAAAACCTATTTTCACTTTAATATACAGCTCTTTATCATGCACTCGCACGTAAAATTTTATCGTAATCCGGAAACATAGTTATTGACTTAAAACAACGGCAGTAGAATACCGAAGGAACAAAGGTGTGATATTTACAAAAATCGAAATCTAAAGACATGGCCAAAACGAGAACACAGAAAACAATGACGTTAGACAGATACAAAGCACAAAAATAGAAATCACAACATTCATAACAAAGGCACTCACAGTGTGAACTCCAGTGAAACTTATGAAACTTAGAGTTACATCAGGTGCTCCGGAAGGGTAAGCATGTCCTGCTCTGTTAACAACACCCGTCACACTGTGAGTAAGTCAATCCAGGAAAATGTCAAAGTCGGTAGTCAAATCCGGGAAGATGTGAATCTAACTGAAAATGCCCACTTTCATTTGGCATAGAGACACGTCATATCTTTCAATTATGTTATGATGTTATGATGTTAAATGACCATTACGACTAAGTAAATGACCTGGATACCATTCCAGGGCTATTACATGTTAAATTGGTTCTTTAATGTGTATATGAGGAACAGTTTTAATATGTAGGGTTAGGTTAGTGATAATTACATAGTTAAAGTTTTCATAGAAATTACCGATTTGACTTTGTTACCATGGTAACATCTTTGCCATTGATCATTTAAGAACCTTTTTCTTGCCCCAACGAAATTTACATATTGTTATTTACATAGCTGACAATATTCTTATTCAGTAAATGCAGTTGGTGTTTTCTCAAAACTAACTCTGGAAAGAGGAAACATAAACATAGTTTAATTGAAAATTTGCCTTGAAAAAGGATTATTTGTTTACAAAATGAATAGCCTCGATCTGACTTCATATTTATGAAAAATATTTTCACTGTTTTAGGACGACCAGACTTTATATTTTTGAAAACATTTTTACTGTTATAAAGATGATCAACAATGCAAATTATCTTCAAATCTGTGACGTGAAGTGACCACGTAATTTTAGTTGTTAGGTGGTATCCATTTCAAATTTTGTAATGTTGAATATCTTTGGAAACATATAACTTGGCAATGGTAAATTAGGTTAATCAAAAAAGATTCTAATTATGAAATAAGTAGTAGTTTTTAATTCTGAGTTCGTGTTAGCTCGAAAGGTTATAACTGATTATTACCATGATCATATGGTCCATATCCAAGTTTTTAATAACTCAGAAGGGGGTCTTTCTGGAATTTGACCATAGATTATGACCCTAGGTCGAGTAGGTTATTACACCATATCAATTATGAAATATGTAAAAACAAACAAACCAAAAAAAAAATTATCGTAGCATATGAATTTTCGAGTATTTATAACAATAATAGAGCTGCAAGACAAATTACACGCACCGATCGTATTAGTAATGAAACTCCGAATTGTCGAGGTAGAGAGGAAGCGTAGATTACGACACTACTTAGAGTCTAGTTTTTTTTTTTTTGCATTATGAAACCACTTAGCCGATGCCACTACTAGTGGACCAGAGGCCCCGAGGGTATTCAGCAGCCAAGTAGTCAGACTTCTCTGGCATGAGAATTTTACCTTGTGTGTAATGGAAATTTATTGTTCATACTTAAATTCGATCTCCTTAAAAATACTGAGGCTTCATTCTGTGTATTCACACTCGATGGTTGTCCTTGATACTTGTTATAGTCTCCTATTACGATATGTTTGGTAATGAGTACTTCTCTGTTACTATGTTTAGTTTTTGGCTTTCCATATTATTTGATTTCAATGCTGCTGATGATTGGTTACTAACTGAAACACGTGTAAAGCACAATAAAAATGCAAATTGGTTATTTTTGTATACAGGATTCGGATAAAATTAATTTCAATGATATCATGCTATATATATATTCGTAGATGTCGTCACATTCAACCTGCTGACAATATTCAAAAATTGCAAAGGTTATCATTGTGTATAATTTTCTTCTTTCGATTTTGAGTACACAAAATGCGTCTGGTGTATTTTCAAAGCAGTTCAGAATCCAATAATTTACTCTTAAAATAAATCACATTTTCGTTTTTGTCACACTGTCCTGTAACCTGAACGACATTTTCGGTTGCTTCAAAATAAGATGCCGGAGAATCTTTTTTAAACCAACCCCTTTTCAGGCATATACAGGTAAAATTGTAGTTTCTGGACATTGTAAAGTGAGTGAGAACCGAACCGTCAGTCAAAAGAACGAACAATCCATTGACAATGGCAACATCGGAAACACTAAGAAACGAGGACAATACTTGAAAACGAGACAAAAAAGAAATAAATGAAGACACACATACAGATGAACAACACGGATTAAATAAAAACCATGGGTGAGAACAGGTTTACCGGTAGAGTAAGAATGTCCTGCTTCTTACAAGACACCCGCCGTGTTGAACATGTCAACTCCGGTAGTAAAGTCAAATCCGATACAGGAAAAACAAACTTTAGTTTTAGAGGGAAAGATCTGTTGTCTGGGAAACAGATATCCCATAGCGATCCACAAGCTCGTGATGTCGACCGTAAAATTTTTGTGGTGATGATTTTAAGTTTTTGGTAACGTACCCTTGTTTAAGTAGTGTATTTGTAAGCACTTGAGCTCTATCAAGGAATTCACTGTAAACTAGAATAATTACTGTCGGAAACCACAGTGACCCCGCCCTCCCTGCTTGACACAGAAAATAGTTATAAACTATGGGTGTAATTGTCCTGACATTTTTAAACTTAATTATTGAAATTACCAATTGAAGATTACAGTAAACACATACAATGCACGAAAACTATAATCACATGCCATAATTCACAAGAGAACTGCACTAAAAAAAGACATACTGTTTGGTTGATATATTTCGCGGGATATTAATTTTCGCGCTATCCACGTTTCAAACGATAAACGCGAAAATTTATACCCGCGAATATTTCACTGTAAACCTGAATATAATCGAATATAATGACTTTAATTAAAGATTTGCGAATATATTCTTTACTGGAAACCGCGAAAATTTTGTACCGCGAATATAAAGCCCTATACTTTAACAGACCAGAGACAAACATGAATAACGATAGGACCAATACGTTTACAAAGAGTCCCGCAAATAATTTGACATTTTTTCATCATAAACATATTTGAAACACTACCAAACGGCGTATTTCGGTGGTGAACGCCTGATTCTAAAGGTTCAAATCTAAATTCGCAACTGTGATGGACTGTATTTTACATACCTATCATAGTTATTGCCCTTCTGAGGAGATAAAATACGTAAATCATATATTTCAAAATAGAAAATAGAGTACTCGAGTACTGATTTTACTAATCGATATTCGGTTTTCGAGCGATTGACACCCCTAGTTTAAACCGTAACACATTTCTAAACTATGGTTTTAGTGTAGAATTTCGAAAAATAAGTTGTCTTCGACATTTGCAAGAAATTTAACAAGTTTGGAATCAAATATTTTTGAAATCTAATTAAGGAGAATGTCTGTTCTTATCAAAAGAAATTCTAAAAGTATGATTCCCATGTAGAATTTAAAAAAAAGTGGCTTTGACACTTTCAGGAAAATTACAAAATTTGGCACCAAATATTTCTGAAAAGTCTGCTGTCCTTTAAAAGTATCGTTGCTTAGTAGGATTTAAAAAAATCAGGGGTCTTTGACACTTTCAGGAAATCTACAAAATTAGAGTCAATTATTTTGTAAAACTTATTTGTGAAAATAATTGTCCTAAACAGTATGCTTACAAGGTAGAATTCCAAATAATAAGTGGTCTTACACACTTTCTGAAAATATACCAAAATTGGATTCAATTATTTTGGGGAATCCAATTGATGAAAACGATTGCCCTAATAGAAGCAAACCCTTACTATATGGTTGCTAGGCAGAATTAAAAAAATATTAGTGGTCTCTGACATTTTCAGGAAATTATTTTTGAAATCCAGTTGATAATGATGCATTACATGATACCCCGCCACGTTTCACAAAATTTAAAAGGGGCATAACTCCGGGACTATGTGTACCGCTGAACCAAAAATTTTACTTGGCCTGTGTTTTGTGGTAAACAATTAGCATGATAAGTTTGAAGGCAGTGTGTTATTTTATTTACAAGTTATGAGTACAAATCCTAAACTTTGCAAAATTTCAAAGTTTCAAGGGGCATAAGTCCAGAACCCCTTCGACCTTTGAACCCAAAATTGAACTTGACCTGAGTTTTGTGGTAAACAAATTGCATACCAAGTTTGAAGACCTTGTTTTATTTCGTTCACTAGTTATCAGTCGGAAACCCTAAAATTCGCAAAATTTCAAAGTCTCAAGGGACATATCTCCAGAACCCCTTAGACCTCTGAACCAAAATCGAACTTGACCTTAGTTTTGTGATAAACAACTTGCATACCAAGTTTAAAGACCTTGTATTTTTTCTTTTACAAGTTATCAGTCAGGAACGCAAAGATTAGCAAAATTTCAAAGTTTCAAGGGGTATAACTCCAGAACCCCACGGACCTCTGAACCCAAAACCGACTTTAACCTGAGTGTTGTAGTTAACAAGTTACATACCAAGTTTGAAGACCTTGTGTTATTTCGTTCACAAGTTATCAGTCGGAAACCCCAAAATTAGCAAAATTTCAAAGTTTTAAGGGGTATAACTCCAGACCCCCCCGACCTCTGAACCCAAAATCGAATTTAACCTGAGTTTTGTAGTTAACAAGTAACATAACAAGTTTGCAGACCTTGTGTTATTTCGTTCACAAGTTATCAGTCGGAAACCCAAAATTTAGCAAAATTTCAAAGTTTCAAGGGGCAAAACTCCAGAACCCCTTAGACCTCTGAACCAAAAATCGAACTTTACCTGAGTTTTGTGGTAAACAACTTGCATACCAAGTTTGAAGACCTTGTGTTATTTTGTTAACAAGTTATCAGTCGGAAACCTTCGAGGACAGACGGACGGACGGACACACGACTGAGGGTATCACATAATACCTCGCCACTTCCGGTGGCGGGGTATAAAAACGAAACAAATCATAAAAATGTGGTTGCAAGGTTGAATTCGTAAAATTAAGTGGTCTCTAAGAGTTTCAGGAAATTAACAAAAATTGGAATCAATAATTTTTGAAATTTTAGAATTAAAAAAAAACAAGTGGTGTTTGAGATTTTTAGTAAAATTTACCAACATTGGAACCATTTTAGAATTTTAAGTTTTCAGAAGTTTGTATTTTCCAAATTATGAGATTATTTGCTTATATGTCCGATAATATCAGTTTTTGACATATTCAGGAAATTTACCATATTTTGAAAAAATGCTAAGCGTCTTGGACTCAGGAAGCCTTATATGAATACTTAAAAACTTACCCATGAAAGTTTGTGATGTGTCTATCTTTCATTCTCCCTGGAATAAGATTCTCTTAAGTTTCCATTAGGAATCTTCACAGGATTGTAATTTTAAGAGGCTTGACGTTTACATGAATGTTTTGAGGGTTGCAAAATCATTGTTAAAGTTCTCAATTCAGGTTTAGAAGAATCGGAAACAATCATGAGTTTTAAAAGATGTTAAATGAAAATTTGAAAATTATACATTTGTGTAATATATTGTGATTATATATTGTAGTACATGTAATGTTTAGAATTTTTTTAAATGAGATGTAAGGAAGTAACATGCCAAATAGGAACTCCTTACCACTAAAAGGATATCTTCTATTTTTTTTTAAATTTGCCCTCAGTGCCATGCCAGGGTCAAAATTTCTACAACTATGGTATTGCCAGAAAATTCCATAATATACTGAAGTTCCATAATATACTGAAGAAAGCTTTTATAGCCACTCATATACCAAATATGAACACCCTAGCACCAAATGTCTACCTTCTGGAAGAAAGTTTTTTTTTGTTTTTTTGAAAATCCATTTAGGGCAATGTCAAGGTCAAAATGTCTAAAATCATGCTGCTGACAGAAAGCTTTCATCATAACAAAGTCACATACAAAGTATGAGCATCATGACACTAATTATCCACCTTCTAGAATCGATGTAAGAGTTTTGAAAAAAATTCCATCAGGGCAACATCAAGGTCATAATGTCTTTATATAAAAAAATAATTAATATAGAAATGATAACAGGTATTAAAGGCCGAAAATTACAATAACATGCTACAATCTACCAGGACACAGCTCAAGAACAAACAAAAACAATAAAAAGACAAAAGACAAGCATAGACAACGATAGAAACTCATGATAGCCGGACTTGGTATCGACACTAGCAAGAGCTAGCGGTAATATTAAACCAGTTTATAAGTACCCTGACTCTCCCTTTGTCTAACCCGTTTCACTACAGGAACGTTAACGCCGCCGTCAAGAAAATAGAAACTAGTAATAGTGAAATTAAAATCATCCCTTTTATCATATTTTTAGTTTAAAATTTACCGGAGTCAACGATGATAGTAAGATGATAGTGAGTATATCTATACACTTACATGCAATAATATATCTGTATTTGTAACTACATTAGTCCATGGGCTGGAATAACCCCCCGTGCACCCCCCCACTTCCGAACCCCACCCATTTTTTTAATCTGCATACATCCCCTTTTTAAAATAAAACATGTTAACACGAGCATAACCTGCACGAACTTGTGGAATTTGGCTCATTTTTAGACCCACCTACAGAAATTTTGGAAAATTTCGTTTTTCATTCAAGTTTTTCTTTTAGTTGCTTCAAAACGTTGACCAAATGCTTTCCAGTTATAAAAAACGAGGTATCGAATGATTGCTTATTGTATTGGCTTTACAAAGAACCCAGGTTTTTACAATTTATATGCCCAATACGTTCCATAGCCCAATGAAATATTGACAAAAAAACTGACATTTTCATTGAAATTGCGTAAGTTTGATGGTCTAGAGAACCCGAAGTGCATCTCAATTCCCAATTCCATCTGAAAATTGTTTTTAGCTTTTCAATCTACTTTCTTCAATATAAAACATGTTAAGACGATGTTAACATGTTTTAATTGACCAAAATTTTATTCTCAAATAGACCAAATATATGGACCTTTGAATAATTTCGTTCGTAAATAAATTTTGTTTTTCTTTTGCCTAATATTATTTTTAGTAAACAAATATAATTTAAAATAGGGATCAAATGAAAGCTTATTATATTTGCTTTACAATCATTACAAATAATGTAAAACAATATATGTGTTGCGAAACAGCTCTCAAGGCCAATAACAAAATAACGAGATACATAAGCATGTGAGCTGTTAAAAGGCATGAATTTATAATCTAAACTATGACCTAAGGCACAAAAAACACATGGAAAAATAAAAGAATAGAATAAAAAGGTCGATCGATATACTATTTTGACAAATATGTCATCTACGAGTGGGTCGTGAAAAATGAAGTAGTATTCAAAAAATAATATATTGTTTACAGGTAAAACATCTTTGACATTGCGTGTACAGTGTTAAAAAATAATGTATATGATACAGGTAAAAAAATCTTTGACGTTATATGTACACTATTAGCAAAATTATCAACATTCCAGCCACTGAAAAACATACGACATCGAGACTCATTAGTCATAGAAAGATTATTTTACGTTTAAATCCCTGGGTTTTGAAGTGCCCAGTCTGAAAATAATCCGTTGGTCCAACGTACGTCTATTTTCCTGGCCTCCATGTAATTTTATTTGCACTGTTACTTGCATATCTTGTGGGCAGTGGTTAGCGAGTCTGAAATGATTGCCGACTGGGCAATCCGTATTATTACGGACAGAGTGGATGTGTTCCGGAAAGCGGTCAACCAGTCGGCGGCAGGTCTCCCCTATGTATATCTTATGACACTGCCCACATATGATAGCATAAACCAGATTCTGTGTTGTGCAGGTGTATCCATTGTGTATGGTAAATGTGTTGCCATGACCTCGAATTTAGCTGGTTTCAAGAGTATGGGAGGTAACACATCTCGGTGTTTTACATCCTTTAGTGCCCCTGCAATTAGCCAGCACAACTTTAGATTTTAAGTTACTGCTGACTAGATGCTTGCGAAGAGATTCACCGCGAATAAAAGCCATGGGGGCACTGATTAAAAAAAATCAGCTATCAAACTGTCTTCCATAACAATGCTCTTAAAATTATTCAAGAGAATGTTGCGGATGGCTCTGTGTGGGGATGGTAATTCTATGACTAATGAGTCTCGATGTCGTATGTTTTTCAGTGGCTGGAATGTTGATAATGTTGCTAAAAGTGTACACATAATGGCAAAGATTTTTTACCTGTATCATATACATTTCTTTAGCACTGTACACGCAACATCAAAGATGTTTTAACTGTAAACAATATATTATTTTTTCTCTAATTTCTACCAAATATAAACACCTCCTGACTAATGCGTTATCGAAATGATAATCAACATGGGTATTATTTGATCTCAGTTGGCGATTGGTCAATCATGTAAATGTCTCGTATCAGTTTCTAGAAATAGTGCAGCCGGATGTTGATGAAATCAACACCTGCATCATTGTCTAGCGAAACGGTTTTTGCATTTTTATGACTAAGATAATTCAATTTATTGATAATATGACATTTTTATCAAAACTATATATTCAACACCCCTTTCAATGAATGGCGCAATGATATACATAGCAACGATGATAGCAACAAAATGGCGCCATACTTGAGACTGGAGACTACGGAGATCGCTTCACTTCAAATAAATTGAGTAGAAATTAGAGAAACAATCTCTAACATTGTTTTCCGGTTTATTACGACATTTCCAACATCTCGATAGTTAAATTTTCACATTTTAAAGTTCTCGGATAAACCTCGAACTTTAAAATGTGAAAATTTAACTATCTCGATGTGAGAAATATACGTAATAAACTGGAAACAATGTTAGACTATATTTAACTACTACTTCATTCTTCACGACCCACTTGTAGATGACATATTTGTCGAAATATATCGGTCGACCTTTTTATTGTTTCTATTCTTTTATTTTGCCATGTGTTTTTTGTGCTTTAGGTCATATTTTAGATTTTAAATTCATCCCTTTTAACAGCTCACATGCTCATGTATCTCGTTATTTTGTTATTACAAATAATGGCTGCTTTTAGGTAATATAAACATCATACATCAATAAGACTTACCCCTACCCGAACTAATATACTCTAAAATTGTCAATTTTTTGTCTATTTTCGCATAAAAATAACCAGAACACATAAAACGTGTGTTGTATATAACAATGTTGCATGAATAACATTATGATTTAGTATTTTAACAGCCATTTGTTGACTTAAACTCAATATTTTGACCGAAATTGGTGAAAAATGGGAATTTTTAACATTACAGATTTGTCCATAGTTCACTGTTTAAGTGCAATATGTCAAATATGGAGGATATATCTGCAGATTTGCCAATTAATTGTACCAAGCGACAAATTACTTGTCTTAAAACATTGTTTAGAAAAACAAGGAGCGTTAAATGTTAAAATACCGAAAATCTTACCCCCACCAAAACGAAATTTCCCTGAAATTGTCAATTTTTGGTCTATGTTCGCATACAAATAACCAGAACATGGAAAAGTATGTTGTATATGACAAAATTGCTTGAATTACATCATGATTTGGTATTTTAACAGCCATTGGTCGACAAAAACTCAATATTTCTCCGAACATTGATGCAAAATCTGAATTTTCAACATTTCAGATTTGTCCATAGTTCACTGTTAAATCGCAATATATATCAAATCTGTAGAATATATCTGCAGATATGCCAATTAATTGTTCTACGCGATACACTTGTTTTCTTAAAACATTGCTTAGAAAAGCAAGGAGTATTTAATGTGACTCTTAATACCAAAAATCTTACCCCTAAACCACAAAATTGTCAAATTTTTGTCAATGTTGGGATAAAATAACCACCAGACGCAAAATCTCCCTTGCATATAACAATATTGCATGAATTCTATCATGATTTTGTAATTTAAATCCCACTTGTCTTCTTAAACTAAATATTTTGTCAAAAATTGATGAAAAATGGGAATTTTTAGCATTTCAGATTTGTCCAAAATTCACTTTTAAATCGTTATATGTGGCAACTCTGGAGGATTAATCTGCAGATATACCAATTTACTGGTTTTAACCGATACACAAGTTATCTTCAAACACTGCTTAGAAAAAACAAGGAGTGTTCAATGTGACTCTAAATACCGAAAATCTTACCCCTACCCCAACAAAATTAAACTTAAAAGTCCCGAAAGCATGTCTGTCTTTATATATATATATATATATATATATATATATATGAACATAGCATTCTTATGTGTTAGATGCATTTGATATATCGTAATATACATTTTGAACACCAAAATATGGGTAAAATTGAATATTTTGGGCGCTTTTCCTGAAAAATGGGAATTTCCAGCATTTCGGAATTTTACGAAATCCAATTTTAATTGTTGAATAACTGCCCATAAACCACGCGCATGATCTTATTTATGATATATGTGAGTCTTTGTGCATTTGGTTTTTGAAAATGATATGTCATTGGACCTTTATACAATGTGTAAGCTTTTCAAGCTTAATAAAATGAAATAAATTGTGTTGAATATGTGTGGAAAGGGGTAATATGTTTGTAATTTATGAGACTGTAGTTAGTCTAAAATATTTAAAAGCATACTTTGTAATTGGTAAGATATAATGAAACGATATTTAATTAACATTTTCAAGTTATATATATCAATTTCATGAAGTATTTGTATCTCAAAATCAAAACAGTAGAAATTCTGAAAAACGGAAAATTCCCATTTTGAATACAATTTCGGACAGAAGAGTCGAAAAGAGACCTCTTAAAAAGTTTAAATCTACTTAAATGATCTTCTGTATGTCAGTTTTAGTCAAATACACACTATAATTCCCATTTAACATTATCTTCTTATCATTTAGAGCCTGAATATTTCAATTTTCCTTTAATATTTAGTATGAGGGGTGTTAATTTTGACATTTCTGAACCTACATTATGTCTGAAACTAAAATGTATGCATACAATTTGTTGCTAATATATCATTAATCATTATTAAATCGGCCATTATTAAATATATATTCAGATTATTGCGATCCTAACTTCAGAAAGTCGAAATTGTGAAAAAATCGAAAATTCCGAAAATTTCCATTTTTCAAAAGTTTTATACCGAAAATCTAAATTTGCTGGACTTGAATGGTTTTATTTTCCAACATTGTATCACACCTGATAAGTTAGACATAAAAGCTTTATCAAATGAAGAGGGTTGTTTATCTGCAAGGAATTGACAGCCTAAAATCGTCATTTTCGCAATTTTTTTCAGGAGGAGAGGTATATTTTTTGTATCCCCAGATCATAAAAATGTCGTAAAGTGCCCAAACTTGTGTTCATTGTAAAGGATATTAACTTACCTTTAATTTGGTACCAAATTTCAGTACATATTACTTATCTTTAAAAAATTATGGAGCTTGAAAGATGAAACTTAGGTTAACATAGTTAAAACAAAAATACAAGAATTTTTCACGGTGTACTATAAAAGTGGCCCTATACTGTCCAGGCGTGCAGGCTACGTTCGTGTTAACATTGAAGGACTGAAAAAAATCGGTCTGGTTCGGAAGTTTGGGGGGGGGAGTACACGGAAAGTGATTCCATTCCAGCCACGGACTACATGTATATACAATTTATTTATGCCTTAGAGCAAATTTGCTAATTGCTTTTCAAGATTATGAATCTGAATGTCTACAAATATGGTACCGCTAAAAAGCTCCCATCATAAGAAGTTATATACCAAATATTATAACCTACCATTAAAAGTCTACTTCTAGGAGCAAGGTTAAAGTTTTTCTAATTGCCCTGAGGATAAAGTCAAGGTAAGAAAAATCTACAAGTATTGTTTCACAAGAAGTCTGCCATCACAAAAGCTCTCTGATAATTCGTCCTTGTGAGTTAAAAAGTATATGATTTGTTTGCATTCCTTGATAAAATCACTAGTAGTGATAGTGCAGAAGTTTTTTTTCAAAATCTTGAAAGAGGGAACATATGGAATCACGGACTTGAAATGATACCGATTGCTTCACTCAATTTGAAAATTGTACTTTTTCTTCCATGAAGTTAAAAACGTGATTTGCCTGTTTTCAGTGAAGCATCGTATTTTTAGACACGACAAACTTTAAAACAGTGTCATTCATGTATCAACGTAAACATATTTTAATATGCCTTTTTTTTTAAATACTAAATTCAATCATTGGTTTTGAAAAGAAATTTTATTACACTTTTGTACAATAATTGACCGATGATGCTTTTTTCTCTAATGTCAATCAGTTGTTGTTTGGGGAACATCACGTCATGATAGATAAATAACTAAGTACCGAAGTTACTTTGAATTTACTTTCTGCATATGCTCATTTTGACAACTTATGTCTCTTCAGTGCAGATAAAATCTAAATGTTTGGAAGACTGGAAACTCAAAGGTGTTTAAAAACTAACAGAGAACAAATAACCAATTTGATCTAAATATATAGCCAAAATCAGCT
Source organism: Modiolus philippinarum (assembly GCA_002080025.1). Taxonomy (NCBI): domain Eukaryota; kingdom Metazoa; phylum Mollusca; class Bivalvia; order Mytilida; family Modiolidae; genus Modiolus; species Modiolus philippinarum. Next base: position 83,233 of record MJUU01034505.1, read on the forward strand.
AAGGACAGAGCTTTGCTTGGGGGAGATCCTCCTCAGTTTTAAACAAAATTTTCAAAAATTTAGATATTATAAGGTTCCAAATATAATCGGCTTTCGGGTCAGCACCGAAGTACTGACTACTGGGCTGGAAAATACCCTCGGGACTAATAGTCCACCAGTATTAAACGCTATTTGCACTATCCGGGGGAAAAAGTTTGTAACTGAATGGGTTGAGCTGTAATTATTACTTGACTCCTGTTTTGACATCATGGATACATTGTACATATACAATTATTGATGAATCATTTGTCATCCAACGTTACAGAAACACAAACATAGGGTAAATGACTGAACGGAGGGCCATCGGTGCAGACAGTTCAGATTTTAATGTAAAATAAATCCACAGTTATCACAATTATATAAATGCAGTTCACTAATGACTCGCATTGAATTAAACGAATGTACATGTCTTAGTTTTAACAAAAAATTGATCTTGTTTTTTGTTTTGGCTGATCAAAAATATTCAGTCACTTTCAGTGAGTTATACGATCAGTTTACAACAATGTATACCGCTCCATAAAATATCTATAATGTAAAAATATTTCTCTCGAGGGTAAGAATTGCACGAAACAATACGCAATCCATTTACAGCAGCTACAAATTTAAAAATTGCCATAAAAGTCCAAGAATGATTAGCCATGTCAAATTCGGCTATATTTAGTACAAATATCAGTATTGTTTTAAAGTACATGCATAAAGTAAATGGATGCTTAAACGCTTCAAACAACACTCTTTTAAGTTCATCATTGTTTTTCTCTATTTCGGGTTGATTAAATATTGGAAGTCCATTTTGTTTCCTTTTGTTTCGAATAAGTAATAAAACAACAAATATCAAATAATCAAAATAATATCCAAAATATATCCTTATAAAATATCTCCAACCGAAATGTCCGACTGCAAAGGAAATAAAATACATTGATATATCCTCCATGTTTAGCAATACTTTTCTACTGACGTAAAACATTAAAAAACTGAAACAAATATTATCTTAAGTTGCAATTTATACTTGGCAAGATTTTGTAAAGTTATTTATTACCACATGAATTGAACCTTTCAATCTGTTGGCACGGCAAAGGAATTTTTATGATTTTGTTCCAAAGAGATTAAATGGATATTTTTGTATTACGGTAATCATAATATAATCTTATGCGGCATTAAATATATCTACTGTAAAATATATATTCAAATTGAAAGCAAATTATTTGTTAAAAAAATGTATTTCTTATTTAAACTATGAAATTAATTTGAAATGAAGGATAAAATCCTCAGACATCCTCGGCCAAATATTTGGTGATTGCAAAAAGTTTCAAGAAATGCAATCTTGGAGTTACATGTAGTAGTCAACCTTTATTGCACTTTACTTGTATGTTTATTATACTACAGGGAAACGGGATAGAGGAAGGGAGGTTTCGTTATCCATAAGCCTGTTTAAACCAGCCGCTAGCTCTTGCTAGTGCCGGTACCAAATTCGACAATCCGGAATTCCTAACGTCTTTGTATTTGTGTTTTTCTTATGCGGTTTCCTGTTGTTCTGTGGCATGTGATTTTGGTTTTTCGGCCATTGTATGTGTTTCCTGATATCCTCTCTTTATTAATTTTAATGCAATATACATGTAAGTACTGCAAAATGCGTCTTTAGACCTGTAAATAAACACAGAAACCCTTAAAAATCATATACTGAAATAATATATTAAATAGAGTGGCCAAAATAATGTCCAATGCGCAAACATTTAAGTTAACATATAGGCTCAAGGGGTCGAACAGTCCAGCAACATCCGTTTTAGTTCACTCTCCGGTGATACCCTGTGAACTAAGCGTTGATATCCCGAGTTCTTATCGTTGTCTATGTTTTGTCTTTTGTCATTTTATTTTTTTTTCTTGTGCAGGTCCCTGGTCGATTGTGACATGTGATTGTAATGTTCGGTCATAGTAAGTGTTTCCTGTTATCTTCCCTTCATTAATTTTGACAATACACGTAATTGATCATTACATTCGATCATTACATTCGCATACTTACAAGATTTTATGAAAAATTCAATCTACTATGAGTCAATTTCTATTTCACAGTATAAATGTGCATATTTTGAAAGGCTTGACAAGGCTTCTAACAACGTTGCTATTGTCTAAAAAAAATACTACATAAATGTCCAACAAAACGAACTGGACAAGTCAGACAGTTTCAAACGTAGCAATTGGGACGAAAAAACGTTAACCAAACAACATTATAAGGATACAGGAATGCTTAAAGTTCCACGTAAAGACAACATCTTAGCTACCATGTACTGGGTTCCGAAGCTTCACAAAAATCCCTTCAAACATCGTTTTATTTCAGCATCTAGTAAGTGTTCTAATGCCAATTTATCCATCCATTTTACTAGTTCACTTACTTGTACAAAGGAGTTAGTTATTAAATACTGTGAACAAACTTATCAAAACTCTGGTGTAAATTACTTTTGGAGTGTAAAAAATTCTATTGAAGTTTTAGATAAACTACAATATATTCAAAGACCAGTCTCATCAATTAATAGCTATGATTTTCTACACTTTATACTACCCTTCCACATAATTTGATTAAACTTTTATATTTTCTGGTCTGGTCTGCAGTTCATTTGCTCTTACAAAAAGCAAGGATTATTCTCTAATATAACCTATAATAATCATTGTTCCTGGACATGATATGATTAATGCACTGAATCTTTTGCTGGACAATATTTTTGTACGTTTTGGCAACACTATTTATCAATAGGTCATAGGTATTCCCATGGGTACAAACTGTGCACCTCTCATTGCAGATCTTTTTCTTTTCTGTTACGAACGAGACATCAAAACGGAACCATACCTAACAGTGATAAACTTATTTCTATTTTCAATGACAACAGCAGGTATATTGACGATATCCTTACTATTGATAATCCCCAGGTTTTAGATTATGTAGACATTATTTATCCACAACAACTGAAATTAAATAAAGCCAACAATGATTCCAAATGTTGCCCTTTTCTGGATCTGACTATCAATATTGACTCTGGTAAAATGAAAACCAAAATATATGAAAAAAGGGAGGATTTTGATTTCACTATTACTAATTTCCCTTCTCTTAACGGCCACATTCCCCTTGTTCCATCCTACGGGGTTTATATTTCTCAACTGGTAAGATTCGCACGAGTTTGTTCTACTCTTGGTGATTTCAATGACCGTAACCGTACTATCACAGTCAAACTTTTACAACAGGGTTACAGATTTCATAAGTTGTTGAACACATTTAAGAAGTTTTGTAAGAGATATGAACATGCTATATCTAAATATGGCGTTACTCGTAAACAGCTTATTATTATGGGCATTTCTAGTCCTCAGTTTAACGGAAATGTTGTTAAGAAATACCAGAAATTGATTAAAAATCCGGAAAAGCTGGGACGTAACTTACATTCTTTACGTAAAAGGGGATATCGGCAAGATACTCTGTTTGCATCCGTTAAATTAGCTTTGAGACCTAATGACCTGAAAATTTTGCACACATACTGGCCTTTCACTGATACTGCCGATGTCTACTGAAATTTTGATGATTCTTGACCAAACCCTTCGGGAAGTTTTGAGTTTGATTTATCTTCCGTAGTGCGACAGTGTTTTACCAACAGACTAGACTCCTTGAGCTAGCCGGCAGTCTAGCGGCGAGCACCCCTTGACCCATCTTTCAAAATTACGTATTGTCGTTTTCTCTCCTTTCAAGATTGTGGTCATGGAGTTAGTAGTCTACCTGTTATGGGTTTTATTCGTATGTTTTTATACTATAGAGAAACGGGACAGATAAAGGAAAGGTTTGGGTACCCATTAACAGGTTTAACCCTACCGCTGGCTTTTACTAGTGGCGGTACCAAGTCCGGCTGTCCGGAGTTCCTATCGTTGTCTACGTTTGTCTTTTGTCTTATACGTGTTTTCGTTTGAGTTCGTTTTGCCTAATATTATTTTTAGTAAACAAATATAATTTAAAATAGGGATCAAATGAAGGCTTATTATATTTGCTTTACAAACATTACAAATAATGTAAAACAAAATATGTGTTTCGAAACAGCTCTCAAGGCCAATAACAAAATAACGAGATACATAAGCATGTGAGCTGTTAAAAGGGATGAATTTATAATCAAAACTATGACCTAAAGCACAAAAAACACATGGCAAAATATAAGAATAGAATAAAAAGGTCGATCGATATAATACTTCGACAAATATGTCATCTACGAGTGAGTCGTGAAGAATGAAGTAGTATTCAAAAAATAATATATTGTTTACAGGTAAAACATCTTTGACATTACGTGTACAGTGTTTAAAAATAATGTACAGGTAAAAAAAATCTTTGACATTATGTGTACACTATTAGCAAAATTATCAACATTCCAGCCACTGAAAAACAAAGGACATCGAGACTCATTAATCATAGAAAGATTGTTTTACGTTTAAACCCCTGGGTTTTGAAGTGCCCAGTCTGAAAATAATCCGTTGGTCTAACGCACGTCTAATGTCCTGGCCTCCATGTAATTTTACAAGCACTGTTACTTGCATATCTTGTGGGCAGGTTAGGGAGTCTGGAATGATTGCCGACTGGGCAATCCGTATTATTACAGACAGAGCGGATGTGTTCCGTAAAGCGGTCACCCAGTCGGCGGCTGGTCTCCCCAATGTATATCTTATGACACTGCCCACATATGATAGCATAAACCAGATTCTGTGTTGTGCAGATGTATCCATTGTGTATGGTAAATGTGTTTCCAGGACCTCGAATTTCGTTGGTTTCAAGAGTATGGGGACAGGTAACACATTTCGGTCTTTTACATCCTTTAGTGCACCTGTAATTAGCCAGCACTACTTTAGATTTCAAGGTACTGCTGACTAGATTCTCGCGAAGAGATTTTACCGCGACGAAAAGCCATGAGGGGCACTGATTGAAAAACATCAGCCATCAAACTGTCTTCCATAAAATGCTCTTAAAGGTATTCAAGAGAATGTTGCAGATGGCTATGTTGTGGGGATGGTAATTGTGGGAATGATAATTCTTTGACTAATGAGTCTCGATGTCGTATGTTTTTCAGTGGCTGGAATGTTGATAATGTTGCTAAAAGTGTACACATAATGTCAAAGATTTTTTACCTGTATCATAGACATTTTTAACACTGTACACGCAATGTCAAAGGTGTTTTACCTGTAAACAATATATTACTTTTAACTACTACTTCATTCTTCACGACCCACTTGTAGATGACATATTTGTCGAAATATATCGGTCGACCTTTTTATTGTTTCTATTCTTTTAATTTGCCATGTGTTTTTTGTGCTTTAGGTCATATTTTAGATTTTAAATGTATCCCTTTTAACAGCTCACATGCTCATGTATCTCGTTATTTTGTTATTACAAATAATGGCTGCTTTTAGGTAATATAAACATCATACATCAATAAAACTTACCCCTATCCCAACAAACTTACTCTAAAATTGTCAATTTTTTGTCTATTTTTGCACAAAAATAACCAGACCACGTAAAATGTGTGTTGTATATGACAATGTTGCATTAATAACATTATGATTTGGTATTTTAACAGCCATTTGTTGACTTAAACTTAATATTTTGCCCGAAATTGGGGAAAAATGGGAATTTTTACATTTCAGATTTGTCCATAGTTCACTGTTAAATTGCAGTATGTCAAATCTGGAGGATATATCTGCAGATATGCCAATTAATTGTACCAAGCAACAAATTACCTGTCTTAAAACATTGTTTAGAAAAGCCAGGAGTGTTTAATGTGACTCTAAATACCGAAAATCCTACCCCCCCCCCCCCCAAACAAAATTTCCCTGAAATTGTCAATTTTTGGTCTATGTTCGCATAAAAATAACCAGAACATGGGAAAGTATGTTGTATATGACAATATTGCATGAATTGCATCATGATTTGGTATTTTAACAGCCATTGGTCGACAAAAACTCTATATTTCTCCAAACATTGATGCAAAATCGGAATTTTCAACATTTCAGATTTGTCCATAGTTCACTGTTAAATCGCAATATCTATCTATATATATAATCTATAGAATATATCTGCAGATATGCCAATTAATTGTTCTACACGATACACTAGTTGTCTTAAAACATTGCTTAGAAAAGCAAGGAGTGTTTATTGTGACTCTTAATACCAAAAATCTTACCCCTACCCCAACAAATTTTCCACAAAATTGTCAAATTTTTGTCAATGTTGGGATAAAATAACCATCAGACGCAAAATCTGCATTGCATACAACAAAGTTGCATGAATTCTATCATGATTTTGTATTTTAAATCCCACTTGTCTGCTTAAACTAAATATTTTGTCCAAAATTGATGATAAATGGGAATTTTTAGCATTTCAGATTTGTCCAAAATTCACTTTTAAATCGTTATATTTGGCAAATCTGGAGGATTAATCTGCAGATATACCAATTTATTGGTTTTAACCGATTCACAAGTTATCTTAAAACACTGCTGAGAAAAAACAAGGAGTGTTCAAATGTGACTCTAAATACCGAAAATCTTACCCCTACCCCAACAAAATTAAACTTAAAAGTCCCCAAAGCATGCCTGTCTTTACATATATATGAACATAGCATACTAATGTGTTAGTTTGTTTACAAAAGACGCATTTGATATATCGTAATACAGTCAAACCTGCCTTAACGACCCACTGTATTAAACGACTTCCTGGCTTATCCGACAATTTGAAGTCCTCCCAATGATATTTGCTATATATTTT
>MJUU01034509.1:4436-14746 GCA_002080025.1 Modiolus philippinarum
TTACTCCTTATCATTCCATAAAATTCTTCTTCAAACAAATGTCCTCGAACTGATAATCTGGAAAATAAGTAAAATAGGTTTTAATGATCTTTAATTGATCCCAATGTTTCGTGGACAAACAAAATTTTGTCCTTGTAAATGTTTTATGTTTTAATAATAGTGAAAGTTGACTCTTTTTAGACACAGCATCTTTCGACAAACTGCTTTCTGATGATCATGTTACATTTATAAAAAAAATTGACATGATATGAAAAAAATTGCACGAAACAAAATCCAATAGATGAAGAAATATCAAACCATGGGAAAGATATAGCACGATACGTCACCGTTGATTTCCTTTTATATAGAATATTATAATTAAACGTCAGATTATTGAGAGAAATTCAAAGTTATGAAATTCACTGTGCAACAAATTGACATTAACTGCACTCATTTCGTCATTATTTATTTTTATACTGTTTTCATAATTGTTACATATTTTATCAAACAAGGTTTTTGTGTTCGCTCTATCGCTCTTGAATAATTAATATCTGAATTTTTGTTAATAAAAAATTAGGTTTTAATGATCAATATCCTGGTACATGTTACGATTATGTAAGAATGACTTGTGATATTCGAAGTCGAGCAGAAAACAAATTGCTACTAACTGAAAACGTGTGAAAATATCAGAAAAGCTTCTGTTCTCCATAATCAAATTGTAAAACTTAGCAGTTTTTAAACAACACTCTTCCTACGGGAAATGGAAAAGAAGTTGCATATCTGCTTTGTTTGCCGATAGCTTTTACCAAGTCTTGAGAGAACAGATGTTGTCTCCTTGACATTTACCCCATTTCTTTTCTTTTTCAGATTTACATGACGTGATGTTTCAATTTGAAATATTTCATTAAAGGCCCTTCCACGGGCAATAACATCAAAAATTTTCCATTGAGATGTATACTAAGGAGGGAAACTAGGCTGACTTTACACACTACATCATGGGAGTCTATACCTAGTATATCTCACAGGATTATAACTGAATTGAAGTCAAACAGTTGGTCTGTTTCCGGCGTTACTATTTGATTAAAAAGAAAAGATTTAAGGTAAATAGACAATGTTGCGCTGCGCAATTCAATCGCGCAATAGAAAAATAAAGAATCGGATACGGGGTAGGCTTGATGATCGGGCCGGAATAGTAATTTTACGGCTATTCCTATGAAACGTCATAACTGAATGACAGAATATAAAACGTCATATTTCATTTACTTTGCAACGAATGACCTCCCTTTTCCCATAAATAATGTTTAATTCGGAAACTTTGTAAACTATCTCCGTTTAAAGCATGGTGACATATACATTTTTTTTAATTGTAACCAATAAATAACATCATAAACTATCTGTTTATAAAAATACATCAAATTCTTATGGATAAAAAGTTCATTTCTATTAAGCTAAAAATTGCCTTTCCATATTTTCACCGTGCATTATTCTATATTTATTTAGGTGACAAAATGGCTAAATATGAGCAAACTTTGATCTCAATTCTAGAAAAAGCCAGCATTGTAACCCATAATTTTTATTACAGATTTTGGGTAAGTAGGATTAGTTCTTCAACTGTGCCCACAAACAACAAAATCTCATGGATACGAATATTACTGTCTATCTACCTTAAGAAAACACATACAAAGATTGAAAATTACAATTACAAGATAATTGAGAATTAAGCAAGAGAAACTCAAATGAAAGACCATTATTAACGATAGGAACTCGGGACAGCCGGACTCCGTAACGATATTTATTGTTCAATACAGACAATTTTCAAATTTCTTAGAATCTTCTACTTAGATTGCATTTCCAGACACCGGCTCAATTGAAACACCCGTTCTTATACTTCTCGTTTGTTTTAAAGCAGTTGCTCGGGCTTTCGTTTTGCTTTTCTCTGTCTGAACACTTTGCATAAACATTACAAATTTCATGGCCAAAATACAACATCTGTGTAGGGTTTTGACCCATTCAGTTAAAAGATAAATTAAGTGCTGTCTGCATATGTTCTTTGCGCATTTTATCATGAGAATCCAAAACATATTTGTTTCAATTACATAACTTTTTCCAGCTTTACCTCAAATAATCCGGCCTGAAAATGAAAGGCTGTTTCCCAATAATTAGAAACTATCTTAAGTTTACACTTAAATATCCATTCAATTAAAAAGAAAATCGCCTTACACAGGATTGTGCATGCAATTTGTACTCCGACACCTTGGTTTCTGTAAATTTAGAAAACTGTATAAAATATGTATGTATTGATCCGATCAATAATTGTGTTTAAGGTTACTAACAACCTGGTGGTAAGTATGGTATTCTATAATAACAAAATACCGAAGTTACTGTAAATTCAGTTTATGTATTTCTACAGCTTATATCTCTTTAGTGTAGATCAAATCAAATCGTTTTGAAATCCATAAACTAAAATACTGGTATGTGTAAACGCGGCTATAGAACAAATTACCAAAAACAATCTAATTAGAAAAGCCAAAATAATCTAAGGACAGAGCTATACGAGAGTTTTTAACAAACTTTTTTTAATACGATATTGCAAGTTTCAAAATAAAATCGGTTTTTGGGCCAGCGCCGAAGAACTGGCTACTGGGTTGGCGAATACCCTTGGGGACACACATTCCATCAGCAGAGGCAACGGCCCATTGGTGAAAGATAACAAAATGCTGAAGTTACTGGAAATTTATTTTCTGCATATGGCCATTTCGACATCGAACTGTTGAGAAAATAAAGAAATTGTGATGTGTGTTAAAACTGGATTCCAATTGGACCCGAAATCACAGTAAATACTACGACAATTAGAATTCTGATTTGTATTGAATTTAACCAAAAATAGAATAAAATAGATAACAGGAAACACCTGCAATGGTTAAAAAAAAACAAACACAGTCACATTCCACAATGAACCAAAGAACTGCAAAAGAAACACAAATAAAAAACAACAGGCAAACTTAAACAATGATAGGAACTCGGCACAACCGGACTTGGTTCAAAATGTAATTCCAATTTCTAGATATATCGATATATCAAACATATTATTTAAGACAGAGAGAGCCTGTTACTGTTCCAGAGAAAATGACACAAACTATGCATATTAAGTTGAACTTCAATAGTCTTTTTCTTTTTGTTTTTTAACATATACATCCAAGGAAATACAGTTAAATTTTCGAACATTTAAAAAACGTTTTTATTTATTTTGCCATCTCCGTACTGTCAAGATTTAGAATCTTTATTACTATTTACATAAAATATCAATTTATGTGCAAACATGTCCAGACAAATTTCAAAATGACAAGTTTCATGCATTAAATAAATTTCTTGTTAAAACTGTCTATGTTGTTAATTGTGGGTGAGTCTTAGTTTATCATGACAAGACGATATTTGAAACTGTTGTTTTACATTTTTATGCAATGATAATGGGTCTATTATTTCTAGACAGATTAAAAGTGAAATGTTAATTTACATTATTCCTCACAAATTCCTTTTCAGTTTACAAACAAAAAAATCCTGTTTAAGCATGTGTTATTTTGATTTTGGGCATGGCTTCTTTCAAGTTGAGATTCATCTTTATATTTACCAATTGTAGGATTGATATGAAGTAATCGGGTGTTTTATATTGTCGCATCTGTACTTTTTGTTTCTTAATCTTTTGTAGTAACGCAGTTGCAGCTAAATTACCAAAGCTACTGTCGAAGTTAGAGCCCAATATAAAAACTGAAACAACAGCATAGAATAGATTCTAAAGACTATTGTGGCCCAATTTGGTGCCAATCGACCCAATAGAAGAGGAAAGGGTTTTGAATGAAAAGTTTACGCCGGACGGACGGACGACGGAAGCAAAGTGATGGCAAATGCTCACCTGCTTCTAAAAAGGTGAGCTGGAGACACAAGGCACACACATCCGTAGTTGACAGATATCATAACTTTCGTGATTAGTCGAGATAAAATAACGATTTTGTCATGTTATTATTGAAAAGTTCTCATGATTTATCACGAAAGATGTTAACGCTACATGTGGGCACTGACTGACTCTCTAAAAAGTCGCGAAAATTCTTATAATAATCTTCACAATCCAACAAAATAATCTCGACTTTTCTCATAAATTATCGCGATAATTTTTTATGTCGACAATACATCCAAATTATCACAACTTTTCGCGATCATTCGTCTCGACTTTAAATAAAAACATAACAGAAATCGAAGTCCAGAGATATGGCAAAACTAGAATACAAAAAAAAAAGTATAGACATGGACAGCCACAAAACATGGAAATTAAAACACAGTGGTTTTCATAACTAAAGCACTTATAGTTACCATAGAAACCGAAGCATATTCTGCACCGTATATGACAATAGCCAAACAATTAGTGGGTCATTCTACGGCAAAAACAGTAGCATCAAATCCTTATAGACGTGGAACATCTAGCCGAAAATTCCCAATGGTTGACGTCTAGTGAGCATTATTTTAGCTATATCAGAATGAGGAGGAATTATAAAATTAAGACATTTTTGAAGTCAGAAAATGGGTGGATAAAACACCTTTTCGCCACAGTGACTGAAAAAAGGAAGAATTGGCTGGGACAGAAATTGGTCTTGTGTATATGACCCACAATGAGTCTGCTCTTTTCATGTAATTATCTTTACTGCACGGAATGTGTGTTTCAGTAAGTTTGTCTACAAATGTATGTGATCAAGCTTTTCGTATTATGACCTGACTACCACACTTAGACAGCACATTCCCGAAAACAAAAATTGATTTTATTTGAAAACTTTAACTATTTTATATTTAGAACAGTTAATTTAAAACTAAGCAGTATCTCCATCGTGCAAAATACTGCCATTACCTTATTTAAGCTCTTCCTTTTATTTTCTCCCTCTCACTTTTTATACACCTTTTAGTTTAAATGGTCTTCTAAAAGTTTGGATTTGATATTCACTGAAGAGACATAAGTTGTTGAAATTGTCATCTGTACAAACTAAATTTACAGTAACCTTGTTTTTTTCAGTTTTTCAATGCATGCAATATGATTTGTGATCTTAAACCAAGGACGTATATTTAATATACGTCCTTGCTTTAACTAACAGTTGAAATATGGGGTATAACAAAATATCAGATGGTGGCCCTGGACTCTTAGTCATGCATGACTGATCAAGTGAAGTATTTCGTTAGCAGTTAAGACAGAATTAACCATACAGTTGTGTTTTGAGAAGTACATATTAATTTGCACCAAGATGGCGTAAAATATCAATGATGTCAACTTTTTCCTGGATTAACAAATGTTTATAAATACATTTCATGAATATTCATTTGAATTCCGTCAGTTTGATAGGTGAACATCAATCACGTGGCATATCAATGTGACGTTGCAATTCCCATTAAACACATTTGACCACGTGTTCACGTGACGGATGAATTTGTAAAAATAGAATCCCAATGTACATGATGTACTTCCCTGTAAATAAAGTTGTTTTTTTTATATTTCGGGTTTAAAATGTAATTATAAGAATTGAATGCATTATTTTGAAGTTTCATAGGGACTATGAAAGGGTTGACCTGGCGCACATTTTCAACATGAAGCGCTACTGCGCTTCATTAAATATGTGCTTCGGTCAACCCTTTCATATCCCAATGAAACTTCAAAATAATGCATTTAATTCTTAAATGAATTTCAAATATTATTATTTGATATACACTGAAGAGACATAAGTTGTCGAAATGGCCATATGCAGAATTAACTTCACAGTAACTTCGGTATAGGGTCTGTAAGTCTCGTTCTACTTTCACTTTATAAATCCGGGAAACTTGTGACGTCACAATGCAGAACGCACAGTCAATCAGTCAACCGATTTCACTTCCCGGATATTTTTGTCAACGTCACAAAGTCGGGATGAATTAAACGCTTTACATTGGGGTATCTACCATAGCTGGAAGAGCCTGGTTGATAGGGACTACGCGGCTTCAAGAAAACCCCTTTTTTTATTTAATTTCTACCCAAGTTAAGGAAATTAAGGTCATAATCCATTAATTTAAAAATATCCTGGTTTATAGAAACTGAATTCCATGGTTAATTTCATCTATGAATCGAAAACCCCACCATTCCCCCATAGTACTAATGTTACCCGAGAAACACGTTTCTCATTCATTCACGTTGGTCATGTCACGATACTTGCAGCCCCTATTCTATTGACCTTTGTTATTTCCTACATCCACACAGACGTTTATCCTTGCAGAGATCTTAATCTTGGAGTTACACACATCATATGATTTCCCAAAACGCCAGTTTATAATTAAACAGTTAACCTTTCCTTTCCAAAAACAGCAAAAGTTAAGTGTCATGTATGTCGGACTGGTCAAAATGACCAGTGTTTATCTTAGATATATGTCTCTCTATAGCATCATAACTCTCCGTTATTGTCTTGGTTTACGACATTTGACGATAGAAAAAGTGACTATTGGCTTGGAAGTCTCGTAATAAGAAATAAAATAATTAAAGCTGCCAATGATGCTAAAAGAAGTGCAAATTACGTAATTCTTAAAAGGTAAACAACCTGTAGGAAAAACAAATTCTAAAATTTTCTTCATGCCATGCCAAATCATGCCAATAATTTTAATAAAAAGTATTTGTTGGTCAGTACGTAAGATGTGCCAAATCGACAAATAATTTTGCTCAATACAAAAAGCGTATATTTATTTACACCCCCTTTTAATGCATTTGCGACAAAAGTTCAAGAGCACATTGTCTTACCACTGTTTGTTCGTCCGTCCATATATCACAGACTGTCCGTATGTCCGTCTGTTTTGGCTTTTGTTCGGAATCTTCTCTTATTTATTTGTTTGATGTAAAATAATAACGAGTACTTATTTGTAAAGGAAGTTAGCATTGCAGGTGGAGTAGAAAAATCGAAAGGTGTTCTTATTCATCCATCACAAGTCACGTGTTGTTTGTTGACTCAGAACACCTGACTTGGGAGGTTGTCCTAATTCTATGATATGGCTGTCAAGCAGTCTTTGACAATAATGCATGTTCAATATCCATACAGTCTTCACACTACTTGGTAGCTCTCAAAAATGGCGGCATAAGATTTGCAATCACTGGAATTGCAAATTTAAATTGGAATGAGTTTGGTTTATAAAAATGAATGAAATTATTAAGTCCGGGCAATTAATTTTCTCCTTTTGAAAACGAATTGAAAGAAAATTACATCCTCGCAAACTGTATGACTTCTGTGATATGCACACAATGAAACTCCTGGATTCTGAGGGTATACAAGCATTTCTCTTGTCATGACAAACTCTCTTATGCTGATTGGAACTCGATTTAAGCCCTGGAAACCCTTGCTTGAGTGAAAAATTTTGTGAAACTTGTTTGTCATAGAAGAACATGTACACCTGTAAAATGATATACTAGTATAAAGTCTTTTTTCCAGTAAATTTGTAATATTGGTCATAGTTATTAAATGATTCATGTCCCAATTTGAAACTAAAATACATTTGTGAGCTTCCATGAAAACTGAATGTTCTCGAGTTTACGTATTCTCTACGACTTGCCGATATAGTCCAGACAAATAACTTGAATTTCCCTTTATTAGAGTCGAAATGTTCTAATACTACTTACAATGAATTTTATCATTCCGTTTTAAAAGCTTCAGTTGATGTTTGCGCGCTTCATACAAAAAGTAAACGAATCATGGATATCGTCAAGGTTTTTTTTTTAATTCCAGGACCCAGCAGTATTAAAGCTTCTTTGTAATTTGCTACTAAAGTAGTACCGAAAGGTTATTTATAAGTTAATCAGCACCAGTAAGATATGCCTAGTGAGAGATGACATTAATTCCGGATTTTATCATGTTCTTTAAATCAATGCATAGTTAGACATGTTAAAGTGGGGTTATAATCCTGTATAGAAGGAATATTTACTTAAGTCAAACCATAGCAACAATTGAAATGGACACTAATTATTTTAATACATGATTGATGAGTTTTCATTTCAAAAGATGATTTCCGCTCTTCGGAACTTCTCACATCAAAGACGTCCAAGACAACTAATCCAAAAAAGGTCAAAAAGAAATCATCCCCGGATTTGACCGGAAATGAAAGATTTAGTAACTGCAATGGCCTTTCCTTGATTAAATTTTTTATTTTGTCTTAGTTTTATCGATATTGATAATATACCATGTTAGTATTGACACAACTAAAATCTTATACATGGATTCTTGGCACGATTGTAATGAAATAAACACATCCTATTGAACTTTACATCAATAAAGCTATTAATTTTATTATCCGATGACCTCGGTTCTTTCACTCAATTTACAGAATAACCGAATATTTAAAGAAATAGTTCAAGCAGTAAAGTTTGGTATGAAAATTGAATAATGGTGCTATCCGAACATTTCTTAAAATGTTGACAAATTAACCAAAAAATTGAAAAAAAAATAGATTTTGTTTTAAGAAATTAAGAGGAAACGTATAAATTTTCATGAGATATAACTGGTAGAACAGTAATAAACACTTCATAATACTGAAAGATATATAAAAATAAATATAAAATCAGATGGGGATAATATTTTTAAAAAGGCAGAAAAAATAATTCGAAGAATTAAAAAAATTATGAACGCAAAATAATGGTAAAACGTTATTCAACAAACATTTTCAATTGAAAAAGAGTCGCCGGGATCAGATTAATATATATATATATATATATATATATATATATATATATATATATATATTTCAAATTTAGAACAAAGTAAGTGAGAAACGAACCGCTAGCCTAAAAAAGAATAATCCAAGGTCAATGGCAACACAAGAAAAACAGAGAAACAAAGACATCAGGTGAGTACGGCACAGAAAAAAACAAAAACAAAACAAAAAACAAAACAAAACAAAAAACAAACAAACAAAAAAACACACACACATAACACACATATAGATGAAAAACACGGATCCAATAAAAAAATCATGGGCGAGATCAGGTGCACCGGTAGAGTAAGCATCAGATCCTGCTTCTTATAGGACACTTATTAGAGCTTTTAAAGGGAAAGACAGATATATTTTTAGTTGTATATTGAATTCATATTTTTCTAAGAAATAAAATATATCGACAGACAATTATATACCGAAGCAAAAAGACAGAAATGAGAAATTATAAATCTAAAAAACATGGCAATACCTCGTGGGCAATACAGAGACAAAACATAGGAAGACGACAGAGATAAAACAAATAAACAAAAAATGAACAAATGGATAACTACGCCACAAAACTAATGCACTATTAGTGTAAACCCCATAAAAATAAGATGCTCGGGAAGGCCGCTTAGCACGATTTGCATCGAACTTGACATCCCTCAACGGCAGAAAATCACCCCTAATTGTGTCGCCTGCGTTCACGCAGTGGCGACATGTAGAGATCGCTTTCCGTCGTCTTGCGTCCGTCGTCGTCCAAAAACTTCTGTCACATTTTTCTTTAAAACATATTCTAGTATTCTTGAATGCAACATGGAGTATTAGTATGATATCTTCAATACTCACTTCCTGTTTGATGGAACTTAGAATATTTTTTAACGTCTATGTCACAATATTACGCAGGCGACACATGACACATGTCTTTTCTTTAAGCGGTTAAGACTAAGTACTAAGTATAAAATGATTGATGACAACAAATCTACATGAAATTCATTATCACCGTAAAAAAGTATATTGAGCTTATCATTCTGAGAAAAAAATCCTCTTGTCAGTATGTTCGACTTGCACATGAGATGAAAGTTGAAGCTTGATGGAGTAAAAACGCACGAGACAAAGAACATGAATGACATATGCAAAATTTCCGACCCACACGAAAATGAACAAATTTTAATTTTATTATTTTACTTTCATTTTTTACTTTGATGCCTTCAACAATAACCACATAACAAAAAAGTAGAAGACTATACGCAGTAGTTTTCATCATCAATTAACTTTGGTGGCAAAAGATAAAATTGAACAAACTATAGAATAAAAAAATTATAAATTAATTCCTAATTCCTTTGACCTTTGAGGCTTTTTCGTTTTGTGATTAAATAAAACTTCATGTTGATCATTTTTAAATGCTCGATGTCGAAATGTGTTCGTTATTTTCTGCCAAATGATACTAAACCAATAAATTGTATTGAAAACAAGTATATTCTGACTACTCAAGCTGAGTTTTGATTGTTTTTTTATTTGTGTGAATCTCATTTTTGCATATGGTCATTTTGACAAGTTACTGATCTTTATTCATGCACAAATTGATACTAGTATAG